>JAMPIV010019729.1:0-127241 GCA_024509875.1 Oreohelix idahoensis
ATACATTTTCCCAAAACACAGTTGAAAAGTCGAATTGGAAGAAATCCGATAGCATTTAAAATAATCTAGAGAACCATTTCCACCTTCTGCATTATGTCTTTTCGCCGATGGTTATTGTATCCAAAAAAAGCATCACAATAATCAATACGTCTTTGCGTTGACTCATCGCAAATCAATCAAGATACGAAGTTCATTCGAATGACTCGAACCCTAATGTCCTTTACTAGAAGAGGTACTAACATCGTTTTTCCTAAATCACGACATTTTTTTTCAACTAATACTTGATTTGAGCTAAAGGATTTTTGGCATGAGTCACTCCATTATCCGAACGCGCCAAACACTCTTACCGCTTTCTCTAGCTCCCAGAGGCCATTTCCAATGGAACATCTTTATTGCCCTGTTCGGCCTTATGAACGCACCAGCTACATTTGTACGCATGATGCGTCGAATCCTATCGTATCGGTCAGATGTCATTGCTTATCTAGACGACATCTGTCTTTTCAGCGATACTTGGGAAGATCACTATTCAGGATTAGTTGAATTATTATCAACTCTGCGTGAGTATAACCTGACAGCAAAACCATCTAAAGCTTGTATTGGCTTTAGCGAAATTGCTTTCTTAGGCCATCGAGTAGGTCACGGTTTCTTGAAGACAGAAGACCATATTATCACTAAGATACTTAACATCTCTATCCCTAGGACTAAAAAGCAAGTGCGAAGTCTTTTAGGTCTCATACAATTTTATGGACGTTTCATTCCGAATCTGTCCTCTATCATGGCACCTCTCTCTACACTATTAAAGAAAGGGTCGCCTAACATGGTTCACTGGTCTCATGAATGCCAATCTTCACTAGAGAAGATCAAAACTATGTTTTCATCACCACCTAATTTAGTGTTACCTACAACAGATAAGACATTTGTTCTTCGTACGGTTTTAGACCGTGAATTATTGGCAATGGTTTGGTCAATTCTCAAACTCCAAAGATTCCTTCTGGGCGCGCATTTCGTAGTGGAAACTGACCAAAAAGCTCTTACGGCTATCCAAAGTAAGAACTTGAAGAGCTCGAGATCAACTCGATACGCAATCGCTCTTCAACCTTTTCATTTTTCGGTACGAGCTATCCGTGGTTCAGAAAATGTGATGGCGGACATTCTGTCCAGATGCCCACATGATGCCACTTAACTGTTAAATATTGGATCTTTTTAATATGTATAACTTTACAACAGTTATTTTTTGTTTCTTTACTAAGATACACATTTGTAATTTAATAATAGAATGATAGTATCACTACTTAGCGGTTTATTGATGTTAATTCACCGCTGTTCTTTGATGATTGTTTCTTCATAAATCATAAATTTAAGATTGTAGTGTGAATTTTTGGTATGCATTGTATAATTACCAGAATTGTATTATACGTACATCACACCTTCCTGGAAACATTTATTCGTAGGGAAACAATTTCTCTCAGATTTTCAGATATATATTCTCACCAGTCATATTAGGAATTATAGTTATTCCTGATATTTTCATCTGCGCAGTATTCTTGCGTTGTGAGCCTATTCTACGGTGCTCCTAGATGTATTTAAAAAAAAAATTTTATTTTTTTTTTTCCCGGGAGGTGTGGTAAGACTGTAAAGGGCAATTTTTACTATCTTGCAATATAATACATTTATATTCTTATGTTCGCAAATATTTTGGTAAGCAAAGTATTTCCTTTTTAAGTGCTTAAGGAGAAGTCATTTTTGAGTTGCTTCCCTTGAAAATAGTTCTGTCATCTTCGATCGGACTCCGCAGACGACTCTAGGCCTACTGCGATTTATTCTGTGGCTGGGTAGGAATAGATTGTTCTTGCTTCAGTATATCTATGGCCTGAATTTATACGTAGTGTTTGTATGAGTAGGACGAGTCTGTCTTATATATGGATATCTTTGCATTTCTAAGTCGAACTAATTTGGTTGTCGCTAGAAAAGGTCAAAGGCTATGCAGCGGAAGTATCGCTAGCAAAGGGTGTGATCCATGGCTGTCATCCTGTGAGGATGCCGAGTTTTGTTGTAGCAGGCTTTTTGCCGAAATAGTGATCTATATATGGATGGGGAAAAGTGATAATCATTTAGACATGTTGTATGTACTTTACCCCAGTGTTTATTCTCTTTTGCCAAGGAATGGCAAAGTTATATTTCGCATAAAAAGGTAAAACCACAATTTATTATGAACTTGGGCTTCGCCATCGTTGTTGATAAGCAGATGCACAGTGGTACTTTTAAAAAGAATATCCATTCAAAGGAAGAAGACATTCCTATGTATCAGCACTGGATTGTATGATATTATTCAATTACCTCTATGAGAGAACCTATGAAGAAATGAGGACATTTAATGAATGACTAATTTTGGTCTATATTCTATAGTGAGTGAAGCTCACGAGAGAGAGAACAGCCATGTTGAAATTCATATACTTTGTATTTATCGAGTGAGAAAAAGGGATGCCTGTACTATCGCTCGATGAACCAAGAGATCACTGCTACATGTGAGAACCCATGTCTGGGATTCCTATATTATGAAATATATATATATTGAACTTTACGTGAAGGAATATTCGCTAGACGAGGTTAGGTCTAGGAGCCTTCCTATGTATTGGTTATGGTCTGACGTGCCCAGTCAGTAAAGCCAGATGATTTACATGATGGAACGCTGAATGCTTATTTACGAATGCTCCATTATGATATTTGCCAAGCATGAATGCTAACTTAAGATGATATTCCTGTGATCAACATTATGCTGTCTATGTCGACATTTGTTCCTGTAACCATACACGTACTGTCCAAGTGTGCGTCCCATTAAATGTTATAAAAAGACCACCGTAGTTCCAGTACTTCTTGAATTCGAACAGTGTGAGTATGAGTGATGTACTACCAACCTGTCAACTCTATCGAATCATTCTACCATTCGCGTACTGACATTCAGATACACACTCATTGTTTACACTCACATTCTTGTCGGAGCCTCATCACGTTCCAGGACAAGATGACCTGTATGACCAAAACTGTGCTGGGTTTGATGAGTTGACAATCGTTACACTTTACTACACCAGTCCCAACATCTACATTTATCCACTGGTGGACATTCACATCATTTAGCAAATAAAGCATGATTCAACAACTAGTAGCCAGTATGAGTTAACAACTACACACAAAGAAAGAGTTTAACAATACTGCCATATCATATAAAATGATTACGACAAGTAAGTGCTCGCTCTAGGTCCCCAGCCCAAGTTCAGGGTCTAGAGACAAACAAAATATATGGACGCCTAACTAAGACTATGGAAGGCGGATCTATTATTGAGATCAGTGGGAACATATCACCTATCTTATTGAATAAAAGGAAACTATTGAACATATCTCAGATGCAATGCAGTCTTGGGGAACTAGTACTATATGAAAACAACTGGGTAAGATGTGCTATGTGGTCAGAGAGATCTGACCCATTCTGTGTAATGTTGATGTGTTGTGCTGTGTGTAAGAGTGGTGCAGTAAATAGAGTACTGACACATAGCACAAATTTTGTTTCAGAATTGTGAGTTTCTGTTGTGGCACTAAGGTAGTGCCACATAAGTAATCAAGATTACACAAGCAGATGTGTGTGCCGCCTAACATTGGTGTCGGTGCAGTCTAGCATTGTATTCTAGCTACCGAGAGGAGTGGGCCACCGGAATCCAGCATCAGATCTTCACAGACAAGATGAGTGAATTAGTGGCCTGCTGAGGATTCACCATAACTCCTAAAGATTTATAAATATTTCCCCATCACAAATATACTGAATTTTGGGAAATAGAACATTTACTAAAGTCTATAAGACAATGGACAAAGCTTGTTCTAGTCACAGAGTGGGTGTGATGACACCACCCCAACAGCACATCCAGTAATAGTTCTCCCAGAGACATTATAAATATAATTAATATTAACCAGTCTTATAAAATACCTATGTACACAAATTCCATTTTATTATGCCATATATTTATGCATTCCATTTATAACTCCATAACATTTCATATGTTCTGACCAAAATAAAACATTGGTTCAGAACAAATAAATTTAGAAAAAATTTTAATATTGAAACTAAAACAGTCTGAGTTAGTTCAGTGTGTTATCGGTCTTATTAATATTATTAGACTTATTAATTATCTGTGTGTGTTTGTATATTCTACTACAACACATTACATTTCAGTACCCTAGACTTTTTAACGTAGCTACATTCATAATAGTAAAAGAGATATGTTTGAGGTCGTAAGTGGTAGCAAGAAGGGCCTTCTGTAATTCACATCTACATTTATCTCAGGAGCTTTCACAGCTGACCTCATACATTACACTAGGTAACATAACAACCATACAATACCATCAAAAACCACTACAAATATTGGGGTCTTGTCCAGGGATATTAAGTTTATTAAAGATATTAGAATCTCCTGGTGGGAGAATTAAACCAGTGGGGACAGATTGTATAAATTTAAAAAGTATCCCTTAAAATAAAAAGGGGAAAATAAAAGTTGGTGAATCTTCACAGCCAGTGGTAATTAGTTAATTAATTAAATAATTAGAATTACCTTGGCCATTTTATATAATTAGAATTACCTTGGTCATTAATTAATTAGAATTACCTTGGCCATTATATATAAGTAGAATTACCTTAGTCACTATATAATTAGATTTACCTTGGTCATTGTTATTTTGTATGATGGCTGACCATGCAAAATTTAGATCGGCTGCTGTGCTAACGGCGAAGGAAATGAATATGGAGGGTCAGGTTTTAATTCAGTATGTAACTTCTGAATGTGACAAGTATATTGAAAAGGAAGATAGGAGGTTAGCTGAAGAGAAGAGGTTACAAATTGAGGCTGATAAAGAACTTAAGAGGTTGCAGATTGAGGCTGACAAAAAGGCAAAGGCATTGGAGGCAGACAGGGAGAGTAAAAGGCTCCAATTAGAGGCAGAAGAAAAACGACAGCAAATGGAGGCAGAAGATAAAAGATTGACTGCCGAAAGGGAGGCAGAAGATAGAAGATTGCAAAGGGAGCACGAATTACGACTAAGGGAGCTGGAATTACAAAGCCATGCTCCTGAAAATGGTGCCAGCCCTTTTGCCTCAGATGCGACGCCTAGTCAGGGAGCCTCAACCTCAGCTATGGGGTTTCATTTAGACCATTTTGTTGAGAAAGACGATGACATCGAGGGGTACCTCAGTAGATTTGAATTATTAGCTACTACATATGGGTTAGAGAGAGAGAGAGGTGGAGTCTAAAGTTATCCCAGGGACTGAGAGGTACTTCTTATGAAGTCTTTGCTAAAATGAATAGAGAAGACCAAGACAATTATGACATGCTAAAGCAGGCTTTGTTATTGAGATACGAAAAAAATGGTGAATTTTATCGTAAGAAGTTTAGAAATGCCAAACTGTTGTCTGGGGAGACATACCACCAATTCTCTGCCAGACTGGAAACCTATTTGGAGAAATGGACTGCTCTGGGGAAGACCCAAGATCTTAAAGAGATGATCATGATAGAGCAATTAAGAGAGTCCATGGCTCCAGACTTGAGAAAATTTCTCATGGAACAAGGTGCAGAGAGGTTGGGGGAGGTTTTAAATGTCGCTGAGAGGTATCAGGCAGCCCAGGCAGACGTAGTTAGTTGCTTATCCTTTACAGGACGTGGCAATCAACCCCAGCTTTTATTGGCTGTTTGTGATTTTTCTAGGCAATTATTTCATTCAGTAGTTTGCCATTGCTTTCTGAACGGTACGGCGCTTATACCATTGTTAAAAATCCACACAAAGCGATCTGCTACCAAACCGCCTGCAGCAGGATTCGAACCTGGTATATCTGGATTATGAAACTGCGTTCATATCCATTAGGCCACAGACGCCAGGCAGAGGTAAGTGGCACTAAAAAGAAGCACATAGACAATTTTAAAGCTCCACAGCAATTTAGTAGATTTGATAACAGAGAACAAGGTAATAAAGGCAGGACAAACTTTGATAGGCCAAGAAATGACTATCGTGACAGAAACTCACAGTTCAATGACCAAAAATCCAATGAAAGAAAACCGTTTAACCAAGGAAAAAGATGGTGCAAATGGTGTAAGAAAGACAACCATAACACCGAATTTTGTAGAAGGAAACCTTCAAACATTGCTGCAATGAAGTCGGGGACTCAAAGATTAAAGGTTAATCCTAATGGACAGCAGGAACCTTATCACCCCCCAGTTTGTGAGGATGTTATTTGTAATGGGGTCACCATAAGGTGCCTTTATGATACAGGTTTGGATTATGATTCAGTTGTGAAGTCTAGCCTAGTAGACCTAAGTCAGTATACCACAGAAACAGTGGAAATACAAGGGGTGACTAAGGACATACCACTCATGACACTTCCCATCGCAAGGATAACGGTGAAAACTCGCTATGTGGAAGGAGAAATCAGAGCAGCAGTGATAGATGAACCAATCTACCCTCTGATATTGGGGTGTAGGTACGTCTTCTTGGGGAATCCCGAGAGACCTGTGATCATGGCGACAGTGCAGACCAGGTCACAGAAAAAGGAAGAAGAAGGTGAACCTATAAATGCTCATCTAGAGGAGATGAGGAAGGCGCAGGTTGAGGATAGGACACTCAAGCCAGGTTTTAAAAAATTGCCAAAATGCCACACACCTCCAAGCAAGGGAGAGTACTTTATGAAGGACAGATTGCTATACAGGAAGACATGAACTAGATCCACTGGTCACGGACAGTTGGTTCTTCCCAAGGTATATAGGGCAAATTTAATAAGGAGCTTACATGTTGGAAAAGATGGTGACCATGAGAAAGTAGGTACCATCTGCCAAAAGGTGGCTCGAAAATACTATTGGCCCGACGTAAATGTCGATATTGAAAACTTTGTAGAAGCATGTGGCGTATTTCATGAGGGAACACCCACAAAGGGAAAATATGTGAAGGACCTAGAAAAACCACGGGGCAAACTTAGGCCTGGAAGGAAAAATAATTATAATCAGGTAGACAAAGTGGAATGGGAGCCCCCTTTTCACGCCCAGTCTTCACTTGACTGGATTAACATGGCCACTATGCGACGAGTACAAAGAGTAAATTTAACCCAGAATAAGCTGACAATCCCTCGGTCAGCCTTATATCAACTGGAGGAAAATAAAAGAGAGCGAAGATCTCTCATAAGCAATCTAAAGTGGGGAGAAAAACCCAAGAAGAAAATTGGTAGTGGTCGATTTGTGAGTGATGATTCTAGGAAGAAAAGTCCTCATTATAATGCTTCCAATGGAAGGGACCCGACGGGTGCCATGAAAAATAAGTATGAAAATTTAAAAGTCCAAATGTAGCTTTAATAAGGACCTGGACAGATGAGAAGGCAGAAGAGACTGTTACCTCATCGTATCAATATGTGAACGAACTGACCACTCGTCTGAAAGCTGGATGGAAACTGGCAAATGATAAATTGAGACAAGCCAGGAAGAAACATGCAGCATATTTTAATAGGAAGGCAAAGGACAGAGAACTAGCTGTGGGAGAGAAGGTGCTTCTTCTACTACCCGGCAGCCAGAATAAATTACAAATTGGATGGCAAGGTCCATATACCCATTACATCCTTGTGAAACAGCCGCACAGGTAAAAGTCAGTAAGCACCTGACTAAAAATCTGAGGGAGAGAGTTCAACAGGTTCTGGAGGAACATACAGATATATTAACAGATAAACCAGGACATACAAATTTGCTACAGTATGACATGAAACTGGTAGACTCAAACCCAATTTGTATGAGAGCCTATTCTATTCCGTTCGCGAAGGAGAAGGCATTGAAAGAAGAAATAGATTATTTGTTGAAGGAGGGGGATTATTTCACACAGTGATTCTTCTTTTAGCTCCAGTGTAGTTTTGTTGAGGAAACCGTCTGGGGAACATAGACTGTGCATAGATTACAGGAAACTGAATGCTGTCACAGAAGGACAAGTGGATCCATTACCAGACACAAAACAGTTATTTGCCAGATTAAACAAGGCAAAATACTTTTCAAAGGTGGATCTTAGTAAAGGCTATTACCAGATTCCAGTGAAGCCTGAAGTGAGACCTTATTTAGCTTTTAGCACCTCGGAAGGACATTATGAATTCAACATGCTACCATTCGGGTTGAAAAATGCTTCGAGTGTATTTTCAAGGATGATGCGCAAATTGTTGGATCCCCTGAATAACCCATGTATCACGAATTTCATGGATGATATTCTCGTCGCCACAGAGACATTTGAAGAACACATTAACTCTCTAAAAATGTTATTTGATAGGCTTAGGGAGGCGAATTTAACTGCTAGACCAACAAAATGTTGTATTGGATGCAAAGAGTTGGAATTCTTGGGACACACTGTATATCAGGGTAACATGACCCCTGACCCCAAGAACTTGGAAAAACTGCAGAGAGCACCTAGACCACAAACAAAAAAGGACGTGCGATCATTCGTGTCGTTATGTGGATTTTACCAAAAATATATCAAAAATTTTAACTCTATTTGTGCTCCTCTGACTGATCTAACTCGCAAGGGACATCCAGATAAAATATTTTGGACTGCGCAATGTGAATTGGCTTTCCAAGAGTTAAAGGAAAAACTCACTAGCAAGCCTATTCTCAAATTGCCTGATTTGACACAGGACTTTGTGGTGAGAACAGATGCAAGTAATGTAGGCCTCGGGGCGGCTCTGTTGCAAAGGTCATCTTCACCCGATGGGGAACTGAACCCAGTCGCTTATGCAAGCCGCAAATTGAATAAAGCGGAGCAAGGATATTCCACAAGCGAAAAAGAATGTTTAGCGTTAATCTGGGCAATAAAAAAGTTTCAAATCTATCTGTATGGTAGGACTTTTGTGGTCCAGACGGATCATAAGCCCCTGGTGTTCTTATCTCAGGCTAAGCATGAAAATGCTAGATTGTTGAGATGGTCTTTATTACTGCAACCTTATCAGTTTAGTATTGAGTATATCACGGGGTCATTGAATGTCGGTGCAGATTTCCTCAGTCGGCACCCCTGTGATCAAAATTAGAGTAGTGGCAGGCGTGAGGAGTAATTTTATCTATGTGTATCACTGGTTTTGGAACTTGCCGTAGTGCATGTTCTCAGGTGGGGAGATGTGTGATGAATTTACCTTGATACAACGTTAAATTATCTCCAAATATAAAGATAAAATGTAGGGATAAAAATAAGGCGTAAGATACTAGGAGACATGCTCGCCCATGCCCGCATTTCATACCGCCATTCAAACTAACTAGTTAGACGTGCAGACGAAACGGTTTACACTTTGTAGACGGGAGGAAAACGGAGATATAAAAAAGGAAAAATATGACTGAACACGTGTTTGAATCTGGAAAGGCAAAAAGACGCAATTGGTAGTAAAAGAAAAAAAAATTCACGTCACTAGTTGATACAATGTAAGGAAATGGACAAAAAAGACATTGGCTCTTATTCGAAACAGTCATTTCTTGGACGTTTTTCGATACTTGGTCGTTTTATTTGAATTCAGCGGCAAACGCCGTGGAGAAGGTTCGCGAACAAATTTAAAAAAAAAACTAAACTTGAGAAAAAAATATGTTTTTTTCTTAATAATAGAGTTGTGAATATAAAACCTAGCTAGTTTGATAGCCCATCTTAAGCAGAGAAATAATATACTTTAAATTATACAGACGGATAGATAACAAGGAAGATATTGACAAAAGACTGTATTGTTCATATCAGACTAGCGACTGTACTGTTCATACTTTCACTAAAGTTTCAAAATTTCGTCCTTGAGACACGCAAATGCAAAAATCAAGCTGTAATGAACGAGAGGGGGAAGGTGGAGAATTGTGGCTAAAAATAACTTAGGAGGCAGATTTGTGTAGGGTATTGCATGTAGAACCAAGTGTGTTTTTGTGAAAAACCAAGTAGAGACAGACGGACCAACAGACAATAATACATACTTGACTGAGATCTGACTGAAATTTGGCTTTTGGATGTAGATTTGAAAATGTTAGGGGGGAAGTCTGTGATTGGACAAATATAATCATATTAGCTGGATAGAGACGCGCATTTTTGCCATTTGATACAATTCTGTCCAGGGACACAGTCGGTTATTGCCTGTGGTGTTTTTCCCAGAAGATATTACATACATTTAGTGGGACGCCATCATATAGCCAGCAGCTCAGCTGAGTTTTGCTAGCAATTAACTGTGTTCTCAATTCTGAATTCTGGTAAGAATGAAAGCATTTATTTTGTATATTTTAATATTTCGAGTGATTGATACTGCTATATTATATAAAATGATTACGACAAGTAAGTGCTCGCTCTAGGTCCCCAGCCCAAGTTCAGGGTCTAGAGACAAACAAAATATATGGACGCCTAACTAAGACTATGGAAGGCGGATCTATTATTGAGATCAGTGGGAACATATCACCTATCTTATTGAATAAAAGGAAACTATTGAACATATCTCAGATGCAATGCAGTCTTGGGGAACTAGTACTATAAGAAAACAACTGGGTAAGATGTGCTATGTGGTCAGAGAGATCTGACCCATTCTGTGTAATGTTGATGTGTTGTGCTGTGTGTAAGAGTGGTGCAGTAAATAGAGTACTGACACATAGCACAAATTTTGTTTCAGAATTGTGAGTTTCTGTTGTGGCACTAAGGTAGTGCCACATAAGTAATCAAGATTACACAAGCAGATGTGTGTGCCGCCTAACATTGGTGTCGGTGCAGTCTAGCATTGTATTCTAGCTACCGAGAGGAGTGGGCCACCGGAATCCAGCATCAGATCTTCACAGACAAGATGAGTGAATTAGTGGCCTGCTGAGGATTCACCATAACTCCTAAAGATTTATAAATATTTCCCCATCACAAATATACTGAATTTTGGGAAATAGAACATTTACTAAAGTCTATAAGACAATGGACAAAGCTTGTTCTAGTCACAGAGTGGGTGTGATGACACCACCCCAACAGCACATCCAGTAATAGTTCTCCCAGAGACATTATAAATATAATTAATATTAACCAGTCTTATAAAATACCTATGTACACAAATTCCATTTTATTATGCCATATATTTATGCATTCCATTTATAACTCCATAACATTTCATATGTTCTGACCAAAATAAAACATTGGTTCAGAACAAATAAATTTAGAAAAAATTTTAATATTGAAACTAAAACAGTCTGAGTTAGTTCAGTGTGTTATAGGTCTTATTAATATTATTAGACTTATTAATTATCTGTGTGTGTTTGTATATTCTACTACAACACATTACATTTCAGTACCCTAGACTTTTTAACGTAGCTACATTCATAATAGTAAAAGAGATATGTTTGAGGTCGTAAGTGGTAGCAAGAAGGGCCTTCTGTAATTCACATCTACATTTATCTCAGGAGCCTTCACAGCTGACCTCATACATTACACTAGGTAACATAACAAACATACAATACCATCAAAAACCACTACAAGCACAAGGTTACAGAAATAAACAAACTTGGGGCGATATAAGACCAAGTAGAAAATCAAACAACCAAATTAATAGATATTTTCCCAGGAAACAAACAAAAATCATCACACACTCTCTCACTCAGTGGCCACCCCTCACTCTCTTACCTATTGTCTAGAATATTCCTTGAAAATACCTATTTCACTGTGATTAATGTACCACTCCAGCTGTCGAGGGTACAAACTGGACCCAGTCCCCCCCCCCCCCCCAAAAAAAAAAAAAAAAAAAAAAATTACTAATAAGGTGAACGCCGAATCTGCTATTTTCCACGATTAATCCTGGGAGAAGTATGAATGACTACAACCCATAAAAGCCAGATCCAAACCTCAGAAATGAGGTATCTGAGGAAGGTGGTTGAAGTAACAAGAAGAGACATGGTCCGCAACCAAGACGATATGTCAAGGCCTAAAATCCCACCCCCTGCAGACCCAAGTAGAACAGTCCCAACTAAGATGGTTTGGCCATGTATGCCGAATGAGAGAAGATCGGCTACCACGACAAGCATGGGAAACAAAGAGCCAGGGATCCAGACCCCCAGGACGACCCAGAGTCCGCTGGGAGGACAACATTAGACAATCTTTGAAGGACCGAGGACTAGAATGGAACCATGCCAGGAGGAAGACAGCCGATAGGATAGTCTGGCGCTCTCTCTTTCAAACCTCTACACTCACGGTAGAAGGGGAACGACTAAGTAAGTAAGAAGTATGAATTCTAAATGTTATCGTCACTGTTCTAAACTGTCACTCTTCCTCCCATGGGGGTGCACAAGGGGAGTATAAGTCTAGATACAGGAACAACAACTAAATAAATCCGTTGCGATAACGCTTGCAGTGTATGGGCGGGCGGGGAAAAACAGTCTTGTTTCCCGCTCGGTCGGGAAATTCTATCTGGGTACTGGTTTCAATATAACCAGATGAATAGTGTGAGAATCCTTGATGTGTTTACCATTTAAGAGAGGGGATACTTCTAGTATCTGGATAAATCTAGTTGCTCATAATCTTACGCAGGATGATGGTTGATTTTTTTAACGGCCGACTCATTGCCAGAGTGCCGGTCCTGCACAGTGTATAACTAGGTACTCCACTTGACTACAACTGTCAGGTGTCGGGGAAAAATAAATGATGATATCAGGTATACGCCACTGTGGGCTGTTAAAATAATATATCCTGGATTTGGTAAGTCCAGTGGTTATAATTTACAGTCACAAAATCGGGCTAGTACACACATTATAAATGAAAAAGACCGCTGGTCGTCCACTTGGGGATCAGGTCTGCGAAAAATACTAGAAAACATTTGTGGGAAAATGTTACCATTCTATATAAAAAAATATACGGACGAGAACAAGACAACCTTTCATCCGCTCTGTCAATCCTGACGAATAGACGAAATGAAAAGATACACTTTGTTTGCCCTGCGGCCTATACACTCACAGACGTTCGCTGACCGCTGATTTTGTTCGGACCGAGTCGATAATGACTCGCTCTCACAGTCTCGCGGCCGGCGGGTCATTCGTACAGCGTTTTATTTCCTCTCTCCAATACGCAACGCGTACAACATAATCACCTATCATTTAGTTACTATTAAATCGTCGGTGTATGTTACTTTGTCGTATTGGCATTTAAAAATTAATAGATGCTATAATAACAATAATTACAAATGAAATATAACATGTGTTCTTTTCTCCCACTGTCAGTCGTCTAACGCCTCTAAGTCCGGTCTGGTTAACAGTCGTTTTATTTCTCTCTCTCCTGGAGAGTTAAGTGCCGCGTCAGTCTTCGCTGTAAATATAACTACGGTCTCGTCTCAGTTATAAGCAGTAGGGTGGCGTGGTCTAACATTTTTTACTTGGATATCTGTTTATGCGTTATTTTATTTAATACGCCTTACTAGCAATAAAAATCTAAGTGAAATATAAGAGTTTAACTTTAAATGGCTATCACCGTGAAACACTTCTAATACTTAGAACTATTTTCCTCATACCAGAAATCCAGAATGAAATCTCCACGAATTACTTAAAAACAATATTCCAAAAAGA
The DNA here is from genome assembly GCA_024509875.1 of Oreohelix idahoensis. Taxonomy (NCBI): domain Eukaryota; kingdom Metazoa; phylum Mollusca; class Gastropoda; order Stylommatophora; family Oreohelicidae; genus Oreohelix; species Oreohelix idahoensis. Next base: position 13,584 of record JAMPIV010019729.1, read on the forward strand.
AAATGGTTCTACGACTGCGCGCTAGACTCTTCAAATTCTGACTGACGACTGATGTCTGGGTTTTAGAAACAGCAGTATATATATATATATATATATATATATATATATATATATATATATATATATATATATATATATATATATCATATATTGCTCTTGATCTCTAATGGCGTTATTTCGCACTCCTGTGTGGGACAAGATTCAGGAGATAGAGTTTCCTAAGATGAAAGGCTTTACGTCCCGGTCTCTCAGAGTTTTTCGTCTGGAGCCTTGACTGAAATCAAAAGACTTTTGTTCTTCTAGCGGGTTTCCCGTTATAATGCCTGTGCTCAAGATAAAAGGGTACTGGGTCATTTTCTTGATTTTCCCTGAATGAACTTCAAAGATCTGTTCCGTTACTTCTCCCGTGCTGTCTAGCTGTCGAGTATTATATGATTGACAGATGAGCTCGCGTGAGTGGAACGAAGTATAACCATAGCGTGATTTGTTTCCTGCTATGACAGACAGGTCTAAGAAGATTGTAAACACAGCGTTTCCCAGTGTTTAAAGAAAAGGAGGCGGGGACAAAAGGGTAAGTTGCAGAAGACAGGACAGGTAGTTTAATGCATGTTTTAGCTAGCAAATCAGAGAGCAGCTATTAGGTTGCAATGGGCTGTCAGATTACTGTAGACTCTTTTCCATTACACGTCACAAAGGATGAACCTAGATGAACCAGCAACTGGGGCATTTAACCACAAAATAGAAGATAACCGCACAGTGGGCTGATCACCTGCTTGCCAACCAATCTGATTACGGAAACAATGATAGATTGTTTGGTCTGTTTTTGTTCCACAAAGACGCCACTAGGCGTGGTGGAAACAGCGATAGATTGATCAATTTGTTGTTGCCCTAAGACGCCACTAGGCGTACTGGCCACATACTGCTTTGCCGGTTGATGGCTAAGGATGGAAGAAGAAGAAGAAGAAGAAGATAACCAGAAATAAAGGGAGGCCACAGAGACGATGAATCGAAAGAATGACATACATCTCAAACAAACACAACATGACAGCCCACCATGCCGCAATATGTGCACAAGATAGGTAATTAATAATTGCCCCCAACTGTGACGCTTTATACAGCATAAGGAGCAACTAAGATTTTTTAAATTAAAAAAATAAACATAGATTTATCTATAAATATCTATATTTAGGAAAATGATCAAGATATTAATGTAAAAGTATTTCCACTGTTGAGAAAATATTAATTTAAAAAAAAAAAAAACACATCTGCACGGTTCAAGAAATATCCAAAGTGCTCATGTAAATACATCCGCACATGTGAAGAAATACTCAAAGTGCTCATGTAAATACATCCCCACATGTGAAGAAATATTCAAAGTGCTCATATAAATACATCCCCACATGCGAAGAAATACTCACAGTGCTCATGTAAAAATAATTCCTTTTTTCAAGAAATAATAAATGTATATTTGTAAAAACATCTCCACTAGTGAAAACGTACTGAAACTGCCTGAAATTACTCATTTAAAACATCACTTTTGACAAAATACACAATGTACGCATGTAAAAACATATGCACTTTTGAAGAAATACTTAAAATCCTCAAAAAATGCTCATATAAAACTCGGTAAGACATACTGAAAGTACTCATATACAAAATTTCCACTTTTGAAAAAAATAATTAAGGTGTTTTCACGTAAAACTTCTCAACTTGTGAAGAAATAATAAAAATGCTCAAGTAAAAGCATCTCTATTTTTGATAAAATACACAGTGCACACACGTAAAAACATCTGCACCGCAGAAGAACTACATAGTGTGCACATATGCAATAACGGCACTTTTGAAGCAGTATTGAAGATGCCCGTGTAAAAACATCTACTCTTTTGAAAAATTATTTAAGGTGCCCATGTATAAACACCTGTTTAAAAAAATTATTTAAGGTACCCATGTAAAAACTTCTGTTTTAACAAATTATTTAAGGTACCAATGTAAAAACATCAAGATTTCTGAACAAAATTATTTAAGGTACCATGCAAAAACACCTGTTTTAAAAGTTATTTAAGGCACCCATGCAAAAACTTCTGTTTTAAAACATTATTTAAGGTGCCCATGTAAAAACATCCACGCTTTTGAAAAATTATTTTAGATGCCCATGTAAAAAAATCTACTTTTTTGAAAAATTATTTAAGGTACCCTTGTATAAACACCTGTTTACAAAAAATTATTTAAGGTACCCATGTAAAAACCTCTGTTTTAAAAAATTATTTAAGGTACCTATGTAAAAACCCCTGTTTTAACAAATTATTTAAGGTACCTTTGTAAAAACATCAAGATTTCTGAACAAAATTATTTAAGGTACCCATGTAAAAACACCTGTTTTAAAAGTTATTTAAGGCACCCATGCAAAAACTTCTGTTTTAAAACATTATTTAAGATGCCCATGTAAAAACACCTGTTTAAAAAATTAAGACCCACGTGAGTGCCCATGTAAAAACAACTGTTTTAAAAAATTATTCAAGTTCCTTGTAAAAACAACTGTTTTAAAAAAATTATCTAAGGTTCCCATATAAAAATATCTTCACGTTTGAAAAATTATTTAAGGTGTCATGTAAAAACGTCTGGACTGATGACAAATTATTCAAGATGCCCATATTCATCCCTTGCACTTTTGAAAACAAATAAGAAAACGCTTGTCTGTTGACAGCTCTAACCATTACTTCCTTCATTATTTAGTATTTCGAATCCTTATGTTATAATCTGCAAACAACATTCGCAATGATTCTGCGTGTTATTGATCGTGTCTCTAAAATTATCCGTATCGAACTATCTTGTCTCCATCCTAATGCTGTTTGTCATATGCTAATGGCCTTTTCATCACGCCTTTGTCCTTTTTATTCTGTGTACCGCTTTATTCTATGTTTTTTTTTCTAGTTAACGAAACATCTTCGTTTAATTATATTATCACATGTAATATGTTAGATAATACCACACGTTCTCTGTTAACTCCATGATTGATTGTTCTTCCTTTTCCAGTTTGTTTTGGCAAGGCTCGCTCCGTTCAATTTAGACCATGGCGGTCCAACTTATTTAACTCCGAGGGCCACGTAAATCAAAAATTTAAAGTTCGCGGGCCATTCATGATAAAAAATTCTTTAAAATAAAAGCTCAGTGGAAAATGGACGAAAATTTGAGAAGAGCCCGAAATTTAAAAAAAAATATATTTAAAATTACAGTGAGCATTGAATTACTATGGAAACAATTTTATTTTTATTCTTACGTCCTAATGGGAAGTTTGGGGGGTGTAGATTTTCCTTAACCAGAGTCTCGATATTAATGTCAGTCGAACGGTTTCGGATGCTGACTGCAGGCAGTAGAATATTGCTTTGCGCCGGATGTTTTGAGTCTTATCTCAAAAGTATTAATTATACCATATAAATACTTTGTGTCTGAGTGCGCGCCACAAAGCAATTTTACGCGGGCCACATTTGGCCCGCGGGACTGCAGTTGGAACATGCTGATCTAGACGATAGATCCGTCGGTTATATCAGTGCGCATGTCCAAATATAAAAGCCTTTGTGGTCTGGTGTATTTTCCAGAGTTGTTACCGTAATAGTCGCAAACATTCTCACATTAGCTCTTATTTCTCGTCGCTCTTTCTCATACCATTATTATCATTTTCAATTCCGAAAGGAGTATAGGCTTTCAAGGAATTGACCTTAGGTCTTTTTGTCTTGTGCCATCCGCTCAGGAGGTTTCCATGTCTTCTGTATTCCTTTCACTTTTGTCGTCTGTTCTCTCTGTGTTTTTTGTGTCTTCCTCAAGCTCACTTCCTACTCCAAAACCTCGTATTTTCATGATCCAGTCTACCCAGCTATAAATGGGTATCTGACTGTTCTCTTGAGTTAGGGAAAGCAAAAAGGCAGCGAGGAAGGGTACTGGTCACCCGACCTCGTAAAATAGCTAGACCTAGTAAGATGACGTCTCTAACACTTCAAAGATACGACCGTATTTACTATGGGATACCCCCCTTTTTTAAAAACAGGGTACAGGGTTTGCTTTCCTTTGCCTTTGGCTGACCTTCTTCTTCTTTGATCCATAACCACCAACCGTCAAAGCAGTCAGCGGCCATCACGCTTGGTGGCGTATTGTAGGGTAGCAATAAATTGATTCCACTTTGTTCGGTCGGTGGCCATCCTTCGTACAGTGCCCCAACTGTGGTTCATTCTTTGCATCTCAGCTTTTTGGCTGACCTAACCTACCTACAAGACCCGCAGGTGGTTTAAATCGTTCTCCAAGATGAGTGGCCACCGAAAGATTACGACTGTCGTCTACCCGGGAGTCTTCAGACTCCTCACGGGCCACAACAGATTGAGATACCACCTATTCAACAAGCTAAAGATAGGAACTACCGATCAGTGGGACGGTAATACCGATAAAATGACTGCTGAACATCTACTTCTTCTTCTTTGATCCACTGTCACTGAGCGTCAGCTGTTGCTGACCTTGAACATCTACTTCAAAGATGCCCCACATATGAGGAACAGAGAAAGCACATGTGGCCATCACCAGTACCATCCCTGGAAAAGCTCTATGGAGATAGAAATATCCTCAAGCTGACTACTGCTGTCTTTGAACGTATTCAAGTTGACGTCTGAAAGTGTACGAAGAAGAAAATCTACCCGGAAAATTCTGGTTTTAGGGTACCAGAGAACCGCTCTCACCCCTTCTGGTAATTTAACAAAAAAAAAAAAAAAAAAAAAAAAAAAAAAAACCCATCACGAAAAGACCAAAGGATGAGCTTTGCTATCAGATTTACGCACTCTTTGAGAGTATTTAGACGAAGCTGATCACTCATCTGCCACTCCGCTCACGTCTATGAAAGACAAAAAATAGCACGCAGCAAAATCAATTAAGAATTGAAAATGTACTTTGCCCTTGGATTACGCGCAAGTTAAAGAAAATTATTTACTGCCTTGATGGCGGATTTTCTTTAAAAAAAAATCAGCATCTATATATTAAAAAAAAAAAAAATGAAAACAGCCATCATTTCTTCTTCTTCTTCTTCTTCTTCTTCTTCTTCTTCTTCTTCTTCTTCTTCTTCTTCTTCTTCTTCTTCTTCTTCTTCTTCTTCTTCTTCTTCTTCTTCTTCTTCTTCCTCGTTCACCTTCAGACTTTCCACATTAATGACTAATAAAGGCAGTAGTCAACTCAAGGTTCCCGACATCTCCAAATTTTTTCGTTGACAGAAGTGGTTTGTTGCCATATGTTACTCCGTTCATTACTGTAGGTTGGGCAGTACTGCAGCAGGTGTTCGACTGTCATCGGGCTGGTACCGCAGGTGCAGAGTTTTGTTGCACCAATTTTGTATTTGTGGTATAGATGGTATCTCAATCTGTTGTGTCCAGTGCGTAGCCGAAAAATGTTGACCTGTTCTTTCCTGGATAGTTGATGATATGCATCCTTTTTCAAATGGCCCGGGTGCTCTCTTTCCCATTTGGACTTGAATGTAGCTTTATAGTAGTCTTTGCCATTGCGTAAGTTGTCTCTACATCGTTTTGTTGTAATGCACCTCCTTCCTTAGCTAATATTTTGAGGGTTAGCTGTCAACACATTTTGTAGTCTACCCATGCATTCATTGATTACCCTCCAGCCCCTAGGGCATATATGCCTTCAACAAACGAATGCCATCCTCGTGTCGCGTGCCATCAACGTATGGTCTTTCCATGCCCTCGTAATCATTTTCATTTCCGCCACCAGTTCTCTTCTCCGCGTTACTTCCGGTCTACCTCTATCATGGAAATTACAGAACAAGCACTACCTGGTAATGCTATCAAATGATTTCATCAATACGTATCTCATCCATCGTCACCCATCCATGAAAGTGTGTAACCTCCTTGGTTTGTTTGCCTTTCTACATCACACAGAACCACACAATAAGATCAGGGCTGTGGAGTCGCAGTCGGGAGTCGGTCGTTTTTGGTGTAGTCGAGTCGGTAAATAATGACCGGACTCAGAATCCGTATTTTATGCCACATGACTAGTAACAAATTTTGTCAGAGTCGCGAGTCTGACTTCCAAAATTTCAGGAGTCAGCGTCGGAAAATGTTTCGGCCGACTCCACAACCCTGAATAAGACTAAGTTGACATTTGAACCAAGAAGACTCCACTAATTTCCTAATGCAGTGATTGTCCCTGTTGCCTGTTGTATCCTTATTACGACATCCTTGTCCGCCCCTCTAACTAAGTATACATAGCCGTCAAGACATATACATGCATCTGATTTTCATGTTTCTGATCACAGCCAAATATGTTTTTAAAATGGCGCATGCGCGAATTTTGTTACCTTAGTAAAATAACCTTCTACTTGTCGTTTGTCTTAACTGATGAAACGTTTGTAACCAACATTGAAACAATCCCACCAGCGCTTCGAAAAATACGAAAACGGTATATACTGCCCCGCGAAAACTTTAATCCTCTAACCCCTACCCGGGCGTAGCTGGCGAGTCCTTTTCAGGTTGTCGTTTTCAGGGCTTTATGCTAGCAGATGGATAATGTTAGTCCTTTTCAGGAATTAGTATCTATCAACGCTGGACGGTCTAGCAATTTGTTTAGACTGCTTAAGAGTTCACTACAACCGGTGTTCGCTGAACACTTAGGGAGTACGTGCAACGTTGGCGTAGCTGGCGAGTCCTTTTTAGGGCAACTCCTTTTCAAGGCTTCAGGCTAGCAGATGGATAATGTTAGTCCTTTTCAGCACTTAGTATCTATCAACGTAGATTGGGCTAGCAGTCCTTTTTAGGGCTTTTTCGTGCTAGCTGATAGATGACAATAGTCCTTTTCAGTGCTTAGAGTTTATCAACACATCGCTTCACTTAACAGAGTTCACTTTAAAAAAAAAATGAAAAATTGCGCTCTTATATAACAAAATGACTTGTCTAGGTTGAAAGGAGTGTGTCTCGTCACAAGAAGACAAAACTCGAAATCTAAAAAAAAAAAAAAAATTTTAAATTGAGCACTCATTCCAATAACACGTATGTCTTAAATCGTGTTATGGTGCGTTTTTGCAAAATGCGTCGGAAACAACATGCATTCCACATTGGATACTAGTTTGAGCATTCATTAAAAGAACATGCAGGCCTTTCAATTTTTTGTTTCATGATGCTTTGACCATTGATCATGAGGCATGATAAATTTCACTACAAAAAAAAAAAACCAAATGATGGCAAAACGGGATGAATAGGGTAGGCGTGACCACAGGAGAAATAATGCCGTGGAATGCAGCAGCAAAAACACGTCATAATTCATTACTGTCATTTTTGGCGGGTTATTGGCTCGTGTGTTTCCTATTCCTTCAGTCAGGGCAAGTGAATTAGAAAGACAGACCTGTAAGGCTACAATTGTCCCGTATAGTTCTCAGAGAACTCTGAAGAGACAGAGATAAACACCATTCCTGTGTCACTAATTATGATGCGTGGAGTCATCAGTGACGCTGATCTTCTTGAAAAAAAAACCTACACCAAAGGAAGGATTCATGACCTTTTGCTGGTGTGATTTCTGTAACAATTTGTCTTATATGATGAGGTTTTCAGTCTCACGCACAACCCCCATGTTAGTCGCCACTTACGACGTGCCTGAGGCAGCAGTAATCTAATTTCTTCTTTGACTTTCCTTTTCACATCGTTTCCAATTCTTTCAATAAAAATTCTACTTCTTCATCTACTTTGTCCTCACTCTCACATTCATTTTTCATATCTGCTTCCTAACCTACTGAACACCATTTTTATTTCGTTTTATACTTGTCCCTCACTCAGTTTTCCCGCGTTAGTTTTTTATTCGTCATACTTTAAACTTGCTTTCTACTTCCAGCAAAAGTGGCAACCAGTTTGGTCCTGCTACGTGATTCTAATCAGGGAGCTTTCAGTGTTATTTTTATTTTTTTTCTACTTAATTCTCGCTTTCTTTAATCTCTGTTATTGTTTGTCTGTCCCTGATGACGGATATGCGGCCGTAACGTAGGTCTTTTTTCTTGTCTTTTTTCCTAGAACTATGTATTACTCTCCATCCACTCTACCGTTTACCACCATCTTACTGGTGTTATCCTCAATTTCTCATATTCTTAATATCAACCGTACTTCACTCGCCCTGTTTTTTTTTTTTTCGTAAATATCTACAGTAATTTCCTTCAGTCTACCTTTCCTTCTGTGTTTTGACTTAATAACATCCGGTTGTACGTTAATAACATGTGACCCAAAAAGAAAACGTCGATATGAGGTAAACGTAGTATGCAATTTGTTCTAAACTGGGGTGTTTTAACCACGTTGTGTGTGTGTGTGTGTGTGTGTGTGTGTGTGTGTGTGTGTGTGTGTGTGTGTCATTGATTCAGTGATTGTCCCATGAAGGCTACGTACCTCTTGCAATGTTTTATGAAGGCCAAGGACCTCTTTGATTGTCTTGTGAAGGTTATGAAACCCTTTGATTGCCTTATCAAGGTCATGGACCCCTTTGATTGTCCTAGAAAGGTTAGGGACCTCTTTAATTGTCCTATGAAGGTTATGGACCCCTTTGTTTGTCCTATGAAGGTTACGGACCCCTTTGATTGTCACATGAAGGTTATGGACCCCTTTGATTGTCTTATGAAGGTTATGTACCCATTTGATTGTCTTATGAAGGTTATGGACCCCTTTGATTGTCTTATGAAGGTTATGTACCCCTTTGATTGTCTTATGAAGGTTATGTACCCCTTTGATTGTCTTATGAAGGTTATGGACCCCTTTGATTGTCACATGAAGGCCAAGGACTTCTTTGATTGTCCTATGAAGGTTATTGACCCCTTTGATTGTCCTAAGAAATATATGACGTCTTTGATTGCGTTATGAAGGCCAAGGACCTCTTTGATTGTCCTATGAAGGTTATTGACCTCTGTGACTGTCCGACTACAGATTAAGAAACCGGGCTCTAAATATTAACACCCTCTTCCCCCCCCCCCCCCCTCTTTTTTCTTCATATCCCTTATTCTTCCACATTCTCGTTCTTCATCAATTAGCTCCTCTTCTGTCGCTTGAGATGATTTTTCTGCTGCGCCTTCTTGCTCAAACACAACCAGTCAATATTTCAGTAGAACGAAATCCGAAATCATTCACACACTGGTCGGCCAAAGACAGTCGCCTGAAGCTAATTGAGATTAATACGACATTGGAATTAGGTTCTGTTGATACAGGAGTGCTCAATGCTCCGTTGGGACAGCACAGAAAAATAATTAATTCATTCGTTTCTCTGGAGTTCCACAGGGGGCATAGGTCTTCAACAAATTTACGCCACCAGCCATTGGAAGCTCTGAGAAGCTGGACATAACAATAATCAAGCATTTCGTAGAACGCAATTGCCTCGAGTTGATTGACCAGTTAAAGAAGACTTATTATCCCGACCTAGGACTTGTTATGCAAACGTAAGGACGAATTTCATTGGCTATAATTTCATGACATCATTAGCAATTTGCAGGGTAAAGCAGAGACGTAATTTTTATTATTTGTCGGCAGTAAAAATACCAACCATTTCATTTGAAATACGAATGAAGACCACATCAAGATGAGTCGATACATAAAATGGCCATTGCAAATATTGTTTTACCTAGTAACCCATCATTCTGTCTCGGATATAATGGGCGCAGGGAAAACAAGACAGACGCAGCAACTAGGCGGTTCTAGTGCGCATGCAATTTTGTCTTTTTTATTGACGCAGTTTTAATCAGTTTTCTGTCACTATCATTTATATACGACATAGTTTATAAATGTCTAAGTTTTGCATGTTTGTGGTAGGGGTTTAAGGAACGTATGCTCCAAAGGGAGCAATGCTTGTTTATCTGTTAATGTTTCAGTATCACCGAGTGAAGTTATATTTGATTCTTCTTCTTCTTCTTCGTACGCTCTCAGACGTCCACTTGAATGTTCTCAAAAAAAGCAATAGTTAGTTTGAGGCTATTTGAATCCCTGTAAAGCTTTTCCACGAAAGCAACTGGCGTCGGCCATATGCGCTTTCTCTGTACAACATATAAGAGGCAACTTTGTAGCAGATGTTCAGCAGTCATTTTATCAGTGCCACAGTTACACTGATCGGTAGTTCCTATCTTTAGCTTGTTGAATAGATGGTATCTCAATCTGTTGTGGCCAGTGCGGAGTCTGAAGATTACCACTTGCTCTCTTCTGTTGAGCTGGTAGTAAGCATCATTCTGTATGTGACTTATATGTTCTACATTCCATTTGTTTCTGTATCTGATTCTGATAAATCTCTTTGCCTCCTCGAAAGTTATGCTTGCATCAGACTGAGGTAGATGTGAACCTTCTTTTGCCACTCTGTCAGCCTCTTCATTGCCGGTGATGTTACAATGAGATGGGATCCATTGGATCACAAAACTTTTGAATCGTTGACAAAGTTTGTGGAGCACTATTCTGAGGTCATCCAGGTCTGTACTATTTTGGCTTTTCAACGTTGCAATTACTGACTGTCACCCGTGTGTTACAGGGGCCCGAAAGGGGAGCAAAGAATAGTAACACTGCTCCCTGCCATGTATGTCGTAGAAAGCGACTAAGAAGGGTTGGACATGGGGCTGGTTATCACATCCTGTAAAAAATTTAAACTTCAACAAACATGGACAAGTCAATTAAGGAAAATAAAACACAGCCATCCAAGACAGGGGAAGGACCTCTCGCAGGGAGGCGTATGATGCAACACAGAGAAAGCCGAAAGGAGTCTGTGTTACTGACTAACCTTCTTTCTTCTAGGAGAATTTCCAGATTTGGCACCTGGAATGTTCGGACATTAAACGAACAATGGAAAGTGGCATAAGTAGCAGCAGAAATGAGGGAATATAAAATCGAGGTTCTGGGAATGTGTGAAACAAAGTGGAAGGGGGTAGACAAATTACAGGTGAATTGGTGCTGTCCTCAGGACATGAAGACGAAAGTTCACACCACAGTGAAGGGGTAGCTCTTATGTTATCGAAAGAAGCACAGAAAGCACTTATTGAATGGGAAGCTGTTGGACCCAGAATAATAACAGCTACTTTTAAAACAGCTAAAAAGAAAATAAATGTAAATGTCATCCAATGTTATGCACCAACTAATGACAAAGAAGAGTCTGTGAAAGAAGCATTTTATACTAGACTACAGGAAATTATGAAAAAAGTAAAAAGAAGAGACATCACAATTTTGATGGGTGACAGGAATGCAAAGATAGGTACAGTCAACACCGGATTTGAAGAAGTCATGGGAAAACAGGGGCTAGGAATAATGAATGAAAATGGGGAACTATTCTCAAACTTCTGTGCTTCAAATCAACTGGCTATAGGAGGAAGCATGTTTCCACATAAGAGAATACACAAGGCAACATGGGTATCACCAGACCATAGAACAGAAAATCAGATTGATCATATATGCATAAACAAGAAGTTTAGATCATCATTGCAGGATGTAAAGGTATATAGAGGAGCAGATGTGGCATCAGATCCCCACCTTCTGATAGCAAAAGTAAACATGAAACTCAAGAGATATGCAACAATGCAAAATTATAGACAACAATTTAATGTAGGACATCTAAGAAACAAGAGACAAATTTGCGGTCACAATATCCAACAAATTCCAAGTGCTCCAACAGCTGGAAGATGTAGAGAATACAGAAGACTATTGGCAGCAAATCAAAACTGTATGGAATGAGACATGTGAATAAATACTGGGGAAAAGGGAACGACAACAAAAAGCATGGATAACAACAGAAACCATCAATAAGATAAAAGACAGAAAAAACAAGAAAGCAGATTTAAACACAAGCAAAACCAGAAGTTCCAAAGCCAAGGCTCAAGAAGTGTACACAGAAGCAAAAAAAGAAGTATCAAAAGAGACAAGAGGAAGTATATTGAGGAGTTGGCAAGAGAGGCAGAAAATGCTGCAGCCAAAGGAATTATGAGAGAACTGTATAGCCGCACAAAGAAGCTAACAGGGAAATACAAGCAAACAAGTTGCCTCATAAAAGACAAGAATGGGAAACTGCTCAGCACAAGAGCAAATGAAGAGGTAGACAGAATATTTTGGTGACCTTCTCAATAGACCAGCTCCACAAAACCCCCCGGACATCCAGCCAGCAGAAGAAGAGCTACAAATTAACGGTGAAAGACCAACGAAGGAAGAAATAAAGAAAGCCATAAAGCTTCTAAGAGATGGAAAAGCGGCTGGACCTAATGGTATTCCAGCAGAGGCAATAAAAGCAGATATCGACACGGCTACAGAGATGGTATATAAATTACTCGGTAAAATCTGGGAAAAGGAAGAGATACCAGCAGAATGGAAGGAAAGATATCTGGTTAAGTTGCCTAAGAAGGGAAATTTACAAGAGTGTACAACTTATAGAGGAATAATGTTACTATCAGTGCCAGGAAAAGTATTAAATAGGTTTATCCTTGAGAGATTAAAAGAGTCCATAGACAAGAAACTGAGAGATGAACAAGTTTGTCTGAGGTCACCCTTTCCTCTCTTGCTCTATTTGACTCTTTCCACTCTTATCCTATTCTCCTATTTGTATGCCATATACATTTTTTAATTTCATATTTATTTATCTCCCACTCATTCTGTCCTCTTCTATTTCCAGTCCCCACTTTTATCCCGGTGGGTAGTTTATTGTCCGGTTTCGTTTTTTAGTTTTTCAGTATGTATTGTGTACACCCGGCGGCGGAAGTCGCTTTCTGTTCAGCCACGCGCTCTTCAACAGACAGCGAATTTCGGTTCTTGCCTTCAGGGAAGTACCCAGTTTTTATTTTATTATTTTATTAAGTTTTTTATGTGTCCTATCTAGACTTCACTTTCTTTCCTTTCCTGACGAAGGCCTTGTGGCCGTAACGTAGACTATTTTCTTTGTCTTTTGTCCTCGTAAGACGAATCACCTTTTTTCAATTTTTTTTCAAACCCACCCAGAGATGAACAAGCAAGTTTTCGACAAAACAGATCATGTACAGACAAGATAGCCACTTTGAGAATAATAGTTGAACAAATTCTGGAATGAAATTCACCACTATACATCGGATTTGTGGACTACGAAAAGGCATTTTACAGTGTAGACAGAGAATCACTTTGGAAATTGATGAGGCATTATGGAGTTCCCCTGAAGATCATTAATTTAATAAAGAAAACATATGAAAACATGACATGCAGAGTTCTTCACGAAGGACAGCTTACAGAACCGTTTGGGATAAGAACAGGAGTGCGACAGGGATACCTCTTGTCTCCATTTCTTTTCTTACTAGCAATAGACTGGGTTACGAGAACATCGACAACACACAACAGAAATGGAATCCAGTGGACTCTGACTAAGCAGTTGGATGATCTGGATTTGGCTGATGACTTAGCTCTTCTGTCCCATAACCGTAATCAGATGCAGGACAAATTGAAAACACTCGATGAGAGGTCACAGCAATTGGGTCTGAAAATACACAGGGAAAAGACAAAAATAATGAGAATAAATGCAGGTAATGATAACAGGGTTGAACTTGAAGAAACACCAATACAAGATGTAGAATCGTACACATATCTTGGCAGTAATATAGACAACGTTGGAGGGACAGGCAGCGATATCAAAATAAGAATACAAAAGGCAAGAAGAGCTTTCATTGCATTGGGAAATATATGGAGATCAAGAGAAATCGGATCCAACACGAAAATAAGAATCTTCAACTCAAATGTGAAGTCAGTCCTATTGTATGGCTCTGAGACATGGAGAACAACAAAGATTACAACCAAAAAGCTACAGACTTTCATAAATGGTATGACAAGGTTACCAACGTGGAACTGATGACAAGAACTAGACAAGTGCCAGTGGAACAGGAGATGAGAAGAAGACGATGGCGATGGATAGGACACACACTGAGGAAACTTGTTGATAGCATTACAAGGCAGTCCTTGTTCTGGAACCCCCAGGGCAAGAGAGGCAGAGGTAGACCAAGAAGCACATGGAGAAGAAAGCTGGAAACAGAGGTGAAAATGATGAGGAGAACGTGGAAAGAACTTGAGATGATGGCACGTGACAGGAGGACTTTGCATGTGTTTGTTGAAGGCCTATGCTCCTTTGGGAATGGAGGGTTATGATGAATTGATTGTTCTATTTTTGGAGCGTGTGACATTAGTATTTGGATCCCAGCTCCTCCTTTCCTTACTGCTTCTTCTGAAGATCGGTCAGGGAAGACATGAATCCACCGTGGACTGGGGTAATACCCTAATTATAACCAAATGTTAGGTTGAACTGGGTAGACCAAGATGGTGGAAGAGCAGAGGCAATAATGGTCAGCTGTTGTGCCCTGTTACCTTCCTCATCACCTTTTTAAATATACATAAATATATTTTGTCTATTCAGTTTTTTCTTTTCTCCATCCTCTCCTTCCCCCCCCCCCCCCCCCCCCCCCCCCCTCGTTATCACTATAAAAACGAGTTCTCATTATAATTTCAAGAACGATGTAGTATTCTGCTTCTTCTTCCTCGTTCGCCTTCAGACTTCCACATTTATGACTCTAATAAAGGCAGTAGTCAACTCTAGGTTCCCAACATCTCCAAACAGTTTTTCGTTGACAGAAGTGGGTTGTTGCCATATGTTACTCCGTTCATTTCTGTAGGTTGGGCAGTACTGCAGCAGATGTTCGACTGTCATGGGCTTGTACCGCAGGTGCAGAGATCTGTTACACTAATTTTGTATTTGTGGTATAGATGGTATCTTAATCTGTTGTGTCCAGTGCGTAGCCGAAAAATGATGACCTGTTCTTTCCTGGATAGTTGATGATATGCATCATTTTTCAAATGGCCCGGGTGCTCTCTTTCCCATTTGGACTTGAATGTAGCCTTTATAGTAGTCTTTGCCGTTGCGTAAGTTGTCTCTATATCATTTTGTTGTAAGGCACCTCCTTCCTTAGCAAGTTTCTCTGCCTCCTCATTTCATGGTATGTTGCAATGTGCTGGTATCCACTGGATAGTGCACTTGTTGAAGCATTTGGCCAGTCTTTCAGGGAGATTATCAGATCTTTCAATCCTTTAGCTTGGTGGCTCTTCGGCGCTGTTATTACTGAGAGGGCATCTGTAAAGATTACTTTCTGTTTTTCTGCCTGTGCTGTGCATTCAATAAGAGTTTCAGCTGCCTGTTTCAGGGCTTCTGCTTCAGCACTGAAGTTATTGCAGTATTTGCCAGTGGCAATTGCCATAGAGTGGATTCTATTCTTTAATTTTATGAGGATTCCGGCACCCCCATTTTCAACTGCAGGGGTACAGCTTTCATTTTGTGTAGGTGCGCTCGTAGTCTGCAGTGTCCTGAGCGGAGCCTAAAAATGATGGTTTGCTGTTTTCTGCCATATGAAAAGACACAACACCTGGCTAACGACCATAATGGAATGCCGAGCTGTAATCAAACGTGCAAAACGAAGGCAGTGCTATAATTGGGAAAATAACATCAAGAGATGGACAGGAAAGAACTATCAAGGCAAGAGACGGAAGACGCTGCAGATCCATTGCTGCTGACCTTCGTGTGGAGATAACAGCAGGTGATGATAATGATGATAAAAGACAAGTAGTGTCTCTTACAGTATTAAGGTTTAACCCCCAAAAATGAAGAATTTCATTGAAAATATCAAATTTTAGATACATATTGCACTGGAAAGTACATTCATTTGCCCACATTTCTGTATGTTTATTTTCACTA
The DNA here is from genome assembly GCA_024509875.1 of Oreohelix idahoensis. Lineage (NCBI taxonomy): Eukaryota > Metazoa > Mollusca > Gastropoda > Stylommatophora > Oreohelicidae > Oreohelix > Oreohelix idahoensis. The sequence continues at coordinate 29,304 of JAMPIV010019729.1, forward strand.
AAACCTTTGTGGATGATTTTATATAAATTTTTAAAGTATGTCAGGTAAGTGTATTTTTACCTAATTATATATGTAAAATATACAAATTGGTATATTTGTGATGCTGTATTGCTTCTAATGCATGGATTTTAATTTTCGGTACCATATTCATTTCCCTGAAGCAAACAGAATTCAAGTTTTTCAAACATAGTTTCATGTGTAAAAATAATTTTGACTGCCTGATTTTTATTAACTATGGGGTCCTTTGATGGGTCATCGAAATAATAACGTGGCTGGAGGTATTCCAGTAGAGTGGTAGGGTACCTCCTTATACGCAAATAAAGCTGCAGGTAAGAACGAATCACAGGATTCTGGTTCCTCCTGTGCGAGCTTACGTAAAATTGTAAGTAGAGTCCGGTTATATCTTTCCACTTGTCCACTCGATTGTGGATGATAAAATGTGCGGACGAGAATATTTTGAAAAATCCTAAAAACTTCCTCCATCAGTTTCCCTCTGAACTGTGAACCATTGTCAGTTAATATCTGATAAGGGTATCCTAATCTTGAATATATTGAGAGCAAAGCCTCTCCTACATGTACTGAGTCTGCTGAGGGTAGAGCAATCGCATCCCCCCGCATAGTACATGTCTACCAGAGAAAGGATGTATTTTTTCGGAAACTGACGAAAAGCGCATACAGTCTGCTGAAATAAAGAATTTAATGAAAAGTAAACTGCAAAGTATGACACAGAACATGGAATCAATAAAGGAAAATACCAGAGATGATTCCTACATAGCAGGGGGTTACCGAGGTGAGTAAATTTTGTGTAAAAGTGTAATTCCTCCCTTTTTTCATAATTTTCTCAAAACCTCATTTTTCACACAAATGTGGGCACGTTGCCCATGATTTCTCAAAAACTATTAGTGATACAGCAGTAAATTTTGGGCCACATGCTGTACACATAGTGTTCATTAAAATAAACTAAAATAAAGGATATATGTTAACAAACTACAAAACTGTTAAGAAATAGCTAAGATACCACCCTTAAAAATTTCAACTATTTTTCGATTGGTATGTTAAAATCCAAAAAAAACTCAGATATCAAACCAATCAAAATTATTTTAGTATACAATCATTATCATATATTAACAAATGAAAAAGCCAAATTTCATAACTCAAGTTGTACTCACATTTGAGATATCTAGGGCAACAAAATACCCAAAAAAGCTAAAATTTGCCTTTTTTTCACTGTTTTTCCGCCATAGATTGCAAGTTTTTAGTATATACCTCAATGTTTTGTATTTTTTTTCAGTCATTTTGCTTGTATAAATTACCAGATATAGATATTAACTTATAATTCTGTGTTTTTCATTTTGGGGGTTTAACCTCCCCTTAAAACGCTGCATAATGGGAGATAAAAACTATGAGCAAGTCATAGTTGTCAAGGGAAGTAAAAAATATAATTTTATATAACCAAGGGAAAACACGAGCATTATTTTTTTTTTATTATTTTTATGGTATAATGTTTTAAAAATTTCATTTGCTTTTGCAATAATTTAAAATATATAAGTAAAGAACAAATACTATGCATAATGTAAAAATAAAAAAATTATGTTTAGCATGTTTTAATAAAAAAAATAAAAAACAATTTTAGCTAGTTAAATTTTTTCAGCCAGTCTTAAGTTTGAGTTTTAGAAGTAGTCTTTCAGTTTAGGGTTTTAATCGAGTATCCAAAATTACAATACAAAAAAACCCCATTTAAAGTTATTTTTAAATGGTGGTGTAATTTTTATCTCGGCATTAAATGCCGAAAGAAAAAAAATTTGTTGAACAATTAACTAATAGGATTGCTTTCTAGTAATTTTTGTAGTCAGTTATACCCTATTAAAACATTCAGCCTGAGTCATACAATTAAAATACCGTAGCCGTGTAGTCTGTGTGTTGTTTTAACTGTCTGGTTGTGTTAGTAGAATAGAAGATTTGTCCATAGCAATTAAAAAGCAATATTCACGTGCTTTGCTTTACTTTTTTATGCGCAATTAATTTGGTAATAATACTGCATCAAGCAGGTTTCCAGTTGTAACATAACTCTGTCGACACATATTAAAACGAAACTCGTTACTCGCTTTCGCCCTGTATGCAATTAGTTTTAAGTCATTTTAGAGCAACAATTTTAGTTGTTGCAGAAAGCAGAATTATTAAAGATACTATTTCAACTATTTCGATTATATTATTACATGCAAGGGCCGTAATTAAGAAAAATAAATTTAACGAGTGTCTAGAAATCCAAATGATCAAATCATTATTAAATTGTTGTAATTTGCAATCCAAATTGCTTTACTTTACAAAGCAATTTAAATTATTTAGATATACACTTTTGATTTAAGTGAAAATTAAAAAAATACACTTACTTCTTTGTAGTATTTAAATTATTTTTTACTATCTATATTAAATTTAATTACATTTTACAAAGTAGTTTCTGTTTTTTTTAGCAGCTCTAACATGGTTTTTAAAAGACCCTACAAAATGTATCACTGAAACAGTCCGCAACATATTTTATATTTAGACATAACCCTTACAATATAACCAACGGACTCTATGTTGAAGGGTGCGTGCATCGCCAAAACGAGGCAAAATTTATAAAAGAGAACAGTCGTTATCAAACAGCTAAACAGATGTTCTTCTTTAATTGGACATGTGTGCCCTAAAATAACCGACGGAATCTGTGTCTGTGTTAAACATGGCGCGCCAAAACATGGCAAAATTTAATTTTTTTAAATGTGGTCTTTAATATTTCATAATGTGCCCTAATATCTATGTTGAGCAGTATACGCCTCGGTCACACAAGTTACTGTTTACTGAATTCGCCTACTTAGGATAATGAAGGACAATAATTCAAATGTAGCAACCCCAGTTTTCTTTATGTTCCAGCTAAATTTAAAATGATTTAAATACACACTTTTGACTTTAAAAATTGAGTTTTGTGAAGTAATAATAATAATAGCCCCTTCAGTCATAACTGACTATGGGAATGCGCCCCTGAGGTGGCAGCCCTCAGCTGCTTATTTTCCTGGTGCTCCTTTCGACGTTTTCTCCTCACCTCTGCTTCTTGTGTGAGCGTCTCTTCGCCCAATCTGAGGTGGCGCCGTAAATAGCATCGCCACTTAGTGCGATCGGCAGCTTCATCCTCCCATGTTGCTGGATCCATGTCCAGTGCCCTCATATCTCTCTTGCACACATCTTTGAACCTCAGCTGTGGTCGCCCAACTGTTCTCTTGTCATCTGCTAATTGTCCGTAGAAGATATCTTTTGAGATGCGACCATCTTCCATGCGGCGAACATGGCCAAGCCAGCGAAGTCTGCGCTGTCTAAGCAGCGTATACATACTTTGAAGGCCAGCACGTGACAATACCTCGACATTTGTCACTTTATCTTTCCACGAGATGCCGAGGATGCGGCGTAGACACCGCAAATGGAAGGTATTGAGCCTTCTTTCTTGCTTAGCATAGGTCGTCCATGTCTCGCTGCCATATAGGAGTGTGCTGGTGACGCAGGCGTTATATACCGCAGCTTTGGTCTTCATTGTGAGTTTAGAGTTTCCCCAAACACGCGATGTGAGGCGGGCAAAGGTAGCTGCAGCTTTGCCAATGCGGCTGTCGATTTCTGTATCCAGTGAGCGTTTGTCATTGATGGTAGACCCTAGGTATGTGAAGTGGTGCACCACTGCCAATTCATAGTTATCGATAGTGATAACTGGTGCAGCACCCCCATCCTGACTCAGCACATTCGTTTTCTTTAGACTTATTGTGAGGCCAAAGTCCTTGCATGCTTTACTGAAGCGATTCATCAAGCTCTGAAGCTCCTGTTGGCTTTGAGTGACGACTGCAGCATCATCAGCGAACAACAAGTCTCTTATAGTGACCCTTCTGATTTTTGTTTTTGCCTTCAGCCTTGAAAGATTAAACAGACGGCCATCTGACCTAGTGTGAAGGCATATTCCTTCAGTTGCATCTCTGAATGCGTGTTTCAAGAGTAAGGCAAAGAAGATTCCGAAGAGGGTCGGATCCAGAACACAGCCTTGTTTAACGCCACTTCGTATATAAAATGGCTGTGACGTGCTTCCAGCATATTGGACTGTTCCCTTCATGTCGTCATGGAATGACTTTATCATTTCCAGCATTTTAGAAGGGCAGCCTATTTTCAGGGGGATTTTTAAAGAGTCCATCCCTACTAACCAGGTCGAATGCTTTTGTGAGGTCTATAAAGGCGATATATAATGGTATTTTCTGCTCTCTTGATTTTTCCTGAATCTGGCGGAGAGAGAAGATCATGTCTGTTGTTGATCTGCTAGCTCGGAATCCACACTGTGCCTCTGGATATATGCGCTCAGCTAACTTGTGTAGTCGCATTAAGATGACTTTGGCAAAAACCTTACCAACAATACTAAGAATAGAGATGCCTCTGTAGTTATTGCAATCACTTCTGTCTCCTTTATTTTTATACAGTGTTACAATCTTGGCATCTCGCATGTCTTGAGGAATAATTGTCTCTTCCCAGCACTGGCACAGCATCCTATGCAGGGGATGTAATAGCGTGCTCTTACAGCATTTGATTAAATCAGGAGGAATCCCATCATTGCCTGGTGCTTTGCCAGAGGCCAAGCTATCAATGGCCTTGCTGAGTTCCTCTAATGTTGGTTCGGCATCCAGCTCCTCCATAGTTGGTAGACTATTGATAGCATCAAGGGCTGCAGGCGTAACGGTACTGTCCCTAGCGTAAAGCTCAGAGTAGTGCTCGATCCACCTCTCCATCTGCTTACCCTTATCGGTTAGCTTCTCTCCGCTGATGGTTTTTAGCCGTGCCGTCTTACTTTTATGGGGGCCAAGTGCTTTCTTAATACCGTCATACATTTGTCTAATGTTGCCTGTTTGCGCTGCGATCTGGATGCTCTCACTGAGCTGGAGCCAATAGTCATTTGCACAGCGTCGAGCAGTTTGTTGAACTTTGCTTCTCATAACCCTCAGGATCTGTAGGGTTCTGGCACTCAGTGAACGTTTGTATTCATTCATAGCGCTGCGCTTAGCTTCAATGACAGGTGCCATCACATCTGATGAAGCATCAAACCAGTCATTTGACTTTGCTGTTTTCTTACCAAAAGTGGCAAGTGCAGTACTTTGAATGTTGTTCCGTAGATGCTCCCAGTTCTCTGTAATAGTATCACCATGCTGAGGGCTACTGAGCACTTTCTTGAAGGTCGCAGTGAATTGAGCGATCATGAAAGGGTCTGACATCTTGCTGGTATCAACGCGTGGTTTCCCTTCATGTCTGACATGATAGAGTTTTCTTGGTTGTGCTCTAATTTTGCAGCAAACCAAGGAGTGATCTGTATCACAGTCTGCACTATGGTACGAGCGCGTGGAGAGCACATACCTGAGGAGTGGCCTTCTGCCTAGAATCAGGTAAAGTTGGTGCCAGTGCTTGGATCGTGGGTGTCTCCATGACACCTTATGCTGGGGTTTTGTCTGAAAGTAGGTGTTAGTCACGCAGAGGTCATGGTGGACGCACAACTCTAAGAGCCGTTGTCCATTTTCATTCATCTTGCCAATACCAAACCTGCCCAGACATGAAGGCCATGAAACATTATCGGCACCCACTCTAGCGTTAAAGTCACCAAGGAGAACAAGCTGTTCTTGCCTAGGTATGCTTTTGATAACTGCTGCTAGATTCTCGTAGAACTCATCTTTAGCTTCTGAGGCAGAGTACAGAGTAGGAGCATACACACTGACAAGGGTGATGGGACCTGTGCTAGTTTGCAGGCGGAGCGTTAACAGGCGTTCTGATCCATTCTCGCCTGGTTCAACCATTTTAGTTAGCGATTTTTTGACCGCAAAACCTACTCCGTGTTCCCTAGCTTTATTAAGATCTTTCCCTTGCCAATAAAATGTGTAGTCCTTCTCGCTCACCGTTCCAGAGCCCGCCAGGCGCGTTTCCTGAAGTGCAACTATATCCACCTGAAGTCGTTTAAACTCATCATTAATTATAGCTGTCTTCCTTACATCGTTTACATTCTGTAGGTTTTCGGATAGTCCAGTCAACATAGTCCGGACGTTCCAGCATCCCAATCTGAGAGTTTGTTTATTTCTATTTTTTTGATAATTGCTTGGTGCAAAATTTTCTGTCCACAGTTCGGGTTTGACCCTAATCCCCATGCACCCAATGGGCAAAGCAGACAGTGGCGGGTCAACACCTTATTGACTGGGGGCTGCCCAGCTTGAAGCGGGCGGTAGCTGTCCAGTGAGATCCTAGAACCTCTCCCACTGTCGGAAGTAGCCCCTGGCGCCATGCCCTACGCCAATTGGGCAAAATGCTTATAACCGGTAACTGCTACTTCCCGTGTTTTGCCGACACCTATCGGGTGAAGCTGGAGTGTCCTCTCCAGGGCGCGAGCTTGGGCGTCCTCTCCAGGGCGCGAGCTTGGGCACAGTTATATGGAGATCAAGCTGGTGCCCATGCAGCATGTTCCCCCTCTCCACACAGCCGGTAGATCCAAAGGAACGGCAGTAGCCGATACAGTTTGGTACCAGCCATGTCGCAGGAGTGGCGCGTGTAATTTAAATGTGGGGGCACATTTGAATAAGTATATATATATATAATTCATTATTTGCGCACGGTCGGGGAGATTAGTGGGAAAAAAGGCGCAACGCGGTGCGCGAAGGGATGAAAAGAAAAGGAGAGAGCAATGACGTAAGAGGGAGCTGATGGCCATGACCGGGGTCGGTCATGTATTTTTTTGTGAACTATTGTTCAAGCTTGCCCAGATATTGGGAAGCCTTCATAAAGTATTCAAAGTCTCCGGAGAGGAGCACAGTTGTATCGGCCAAGGTAGGGCGATATGTGTACATTAATTATATGATATTTTCTCGTCAGTCCTTCTGACGTGTTTCGATCTGGCTGGACCTCAATACGAACCACAGGTCGTATTTCTAGTGGGTTCCAGACGTACCCAGAATATTTTGAAGGTTACTATTGCATTTTATGGATTACTCCAGAAGCCCCTTCGTGGCGTGTAGGCTCCAAGAAAGCCAAGAAGAAATTATTACCACGAAGGTCGTCACCGTCCTTGAAGGGTCGGTCCTTATTATAAGATGTTGATCAAGCTCATGATTAATAGAAATTGGAAGGAACGAGAACAATATGAACTGTCATATCCAAGAAGTAATCTACGTTGTTGATGCATGCTTATGAATATTACGTTTGAACTTGTACTAACGCTTGTAATAAATTGTCTGCGTCTTCGTCAAGAAATGGACTCGACTTACATCCTTTTGCCAGTTGTGGTCAGTACTTGAGACTGCATCCTTTTATTTCATATGTTGAATTTGTGTCGGCCATATATAAGCCCGACTGAAGTTGATAACAGTTAAATTAACTATATTGACAGTTGTTAACCGCGCCATATTATTACAACCCATGCACCATGTATGCAGTATAGTCCATAACGACTTCTACAGTGAATAAAGTAGACTCTACATCTACAAGGCGCTACATCTGGTGGGCCAGTGTGCTATGAACAAGTTTCAAGGGAACGAATATCCATGAAAAATAATCTTTTGAAATCTTGGGAGCTTTCAAGGCGACATCATCGTGTACTTGGAATTCAAAATAACTGTCATCTAAGGTCAAGGTCAACGCTGGACTTCATCTGCCAAAGTCAACGTTGAACAGCTACATATCTGGTTTACTCCCACTTGTATATGAAGGCGATTCATATATGTAACGGCACCCGAGACCCAACATGGAAGTTTTTTCACTAGCGTTGCGAGGGCCTGGATATTTTTGTCTTCTTTCAAGATAAGTAATTGTGGTTATTATGTACACTTGTGCCACCGTTATATGTGAGGGTAGATCCTTTAATATGTCCACATTCATGGTTCCATGTTCTTCGTGGGCGGTAGGGAGGTCGATCTGACAAACGAGGTTCATCTCGAAGCTAATTCGGGCTCTTGTCAGACGTTCTATAGGATTTAGTTTGTAAGTTTCAATTGAGCGATAATTCCGGTTCAAGGCTAGAAACCTTGCTGTAGTTCTGATCGCCACTTGTTTCTTATAATAGTATCTGTTTAGCTGTTTCGTCAGGTTTTTATTGTTGTTTTCGTAGTAATTTTTTATCCGTACCTTATTTTTATAATGTATATTGTTTGTAACCTACGTCCTCCTCAATCTGGCTATAGTTCCGTTTTTTACACCTTTGTATTTATACACTGTGTTGTTTCTTGTCTTGTTCTTCATCATCTCGCAGTTATCGTTGCATCTTCTGCATTATTATTATTCAGTTCTGCATTCTATTTTCTTTGATTTCTGCGAACGTTTTCATTTGTCCTATTCATCTCGTCCTGTCGCTATTGTCTATATTGTTTCTTCTATTGTATCTTGATAATATTAAATGCATAAACTATTTCATTAATTAATAATATATTTGATAATTAGATTATATTGAGTACCGTTCTTGGACAGGAACGTGTTGCACCTATTATAGTGAAATATAATTGTGAATTACTTGAGTAAAGACTTTAGAAGAAGAAGTATTTCAGGGACACATTGATAATAATGGCTACTTTTAATTATTTTATTAAGCAAGCTAAAGAGAGTAATATATTATAAATCATTGGGAAAATTTGAATATTTGACTCATTGACTCGGAGTATTATACAAAATTAGACATGAGGGCTACTCTGGAGGAGATTCTCCAGGATGGTAGGGAGATTGATAGATTCCAGGGCCCAGAACTTGAACAGCATGTGATGGACCGTTTTTTGTCTGATGCGTCAATATCCCTAAAGTTTTTTGCTGAGGATAATTTTCACTCCGTCCCTCATTTAATAATGGCTAAAGATTTAGCGGATTTACTGTCTGTGAACCTTCGTATATTTGTGCAGCAATATACTCATGTGAAACACGATCATATATTGAAGAATATAAATAATATGCTTCAAAACAACATTCCTGATGATCATAATAAGGAGGAACAATTATGTAAAGATAAGGTTCTTACTAATGAGTTGCAGCGGCTAAAGAGAGAGTATGAGAATAAGTTATTAGTTATAGAGTCTGAAAATTTTTCACTGAAGAATCAGATGACGCTGTTGACAGCGAATACTAATAAAGTTCATGAATTGTCTTTTAGACATAAGAAACTTTTAGAAGATATTGAGGAGGAAAACAAAGTAGATGAGTTGTCGGAGATCCTTGAGAACAAGGAGATGTTGATTAATGATTTAAATGAGAGGATAAGGACTCTAACTTCACAGGTCGAGAGTGCCAATACAAACCTCGCGTCATCACAATTGGAACTGTCAAATTCTAAGGAGCTTTCAGAAAATACATTGAAGGAGAATAATACTTTGAACTCTGTTATTCAGGAGCTGAAAGCTGAAGTCTCAATTTTGGAATCAAAAGTTGAAAAACAAATGCATAACCTGAGTCGAACATGTACAGACCAGTACATTCAATGTGATTTGATTCTGACTGATGATATGCAGGTCGGATCCATTTATGATGATAAGGACATATGTACACAGTTCTGCCTACATAGAGACATAAAGTCAAAGATTGATATAGAAAACGGGGAAAATGACAGTGTATCATTTGAGGGAGAACAATATAATGGAAATATTTCATTCCGATAATAATAAATTTTATGAATGTCTTCTTAGACAGGAAGAAAAGTTGGACGAGGAGGTGACTTCATTAAAACAGATGTTGAACGACCAGACAAGTAGGGTGAACTCTTCCACGCGCGACTTGGCATTATTGCGTGAATATAATGAGAAATTAATAATTGATTCCCATAGAGAAAATGAGACATATAAGAAATTTTTTGATGAAATAAAATCAGAAAATGAAGGGAAAATAGAATCTGTTCACACTGTTACTGTATCAACCTCGAGTATTGATTGTTTCACTGATGACAGGGTGTCTACATTGGAAGATTTACTCCTGAATGAAAAACATATGTATACTGAATTAGAAAAGAAAACACAACAACAGATCTTTGAACTCTCAACAGCATTGATCACAGTCGACTCTTTACTTGCTAGTGAGAGGAAAATAACAACTAACTTAAATAAATTAAATAAGAAGCAGATGCATAAGATCGCATGCCTGTCTTCTGAAGGTAATGAATTAAGAAAGAGGGTTAATGGAGTAAGAAATGTGGTCTTAAACAACAAGGAGTTGTCTATGGTTGGGGTTGATGTTGTTAAACGTAAGGTTGATGATCAACACCTTACCAAAGCAATGAGTCCGCACCTAGCACTCAATGCTTATAGTCTTCAGGGGTTTAAGAAATCATTCCGAGGGACATACAACTTCCCTCGACAGAAAAAATACTGCCATTACAGGGAATACGCCTTGGCGACGGGGTCAGGGTGAATCTGATTCTAAGAAAACTGCGGTAAAAATCAATAGTGTAAATGATTTTACTACATTGAATGATGCTTTGGGAGTTAGGATGAACGCAGATAATAAAATGAAGACAAATAAGTCCGTCAGCAAAGTTTTCACTTTGCCTAGAAAACAGTCGTTTCCGACTTACTTTAAGCCATCAGCCTTGCACACTGATGGGGTTCTTCATGGGTTGGATCAGTATATAACATCCACTAATAAATCTTTGCCCACTAAGAATGATAATATCAGGTCATCACATATTGAAAGAGTGAAGAGATCATATCGAGACAGGTACATCTTCCCTCGTCATCGATATAATATCATTGATTCTCCTCACATTAATACTGCCCCTGCGGAGTGTAAGTCTCGGCGACAGGCCAGTGGCAATGTAAGCAGTTTATCAAATGATTTAACTAACTGTTCTATGCTCGCAGTTAAAAAGTTATCCATTCATCGTCAGGATCAGATTGCACCAGGGACTGAGAGTTCTAACATCATTCCTAAGAATATTACAAAGGTGCAGCCCTTAGGTACTAAAAAGCTAGACCAGTATGTCCAGGGTGAACCGGTGGGTTCTGATAAGGTTCTGATTGGTTCAAAGTATTTTGATAAATATCTCTATACACAGCGTGGTAATCTAGATACTGCCAATCATCCTCTGGGGTTACAACATAGTTGTAGTGCCTCTGCTCTTCAGAGTAGGGTTAGTGTTAAAAAGGTTGACACAGAGTTTGCTGCTGTTTCTAATAACGGTACTCTTCATGGTGATAATACCGGTGTTACGCATTTACGTAATTCTACTAATATTAGTACATCTGAACACAAATGCGTAAATATGCCTGTCAGGTTATCTACTATGACATGTTCTAAACCTGTGGGTTTAAAAGGAATTAGAGGTCATACTCGGTCTAGCCAGTATGTTCCAGCATACAATAATGATAGGTTCCGTTTAAGAAATAACAACGTAAATAGTGATCAATGGGATAAGCATCAAGGCAATCATTACTGCCAATTGAGGGACAATAATACTACATATATTGGTAAAAGGGCATTTTCTCGCACTGTCTTGGTAAGAAATCTGCCACAACGAACTACTTGGCAGGAACTTGGCGATTTCCTTAATTACACGGCAGATGTTAGGTTTGTGCGTCTGTTGCCACATACCAATAACAGGTATGGTGAAGCCGTGATTACATTTAGGACCAATAGAGACGCTCGCATGGTTATCGAGCGGGACAATGGTGTGTGTTTTCACCACCATTCTCTTCATTTACAATTGGTACCTGATTCTGCTTCACGCAGATATTAGCTAATTGATGTTGAATTTTGTCTTGGATGACTCAGCAAATGCAGTCATCGCTTCTTTCCTTTACTAGTCCGTATTCCTTTTCTTCCGAGTCATATCTTTCTCTATGATTTTGTTAGTTTAGGCTGTTCCTATACATAATATTTTTCTAGCATTTATATTTTATCCTACTGTTACATCATGCATGGAAAAATATAATATGTGATTTCATTCTTTGTCACGATTATCACGCGCGACACATAATCCTTTTAATGATACTCTGGCTCAGTTGCGACCTGACCGAGATCATATGTCACTGAATCGCACTGTTCCGGTGCGCAACATTCCGTCTCATACCACTTGGTATGCACTGAAACATTTTTTTTTCAGAAAATCGGTAATGTTAAATTTGTTCGCTAGTTCGAACTTCAAAATTATTTTAAACAACTTGCTTTTGTGCGCTTTAATAACTTTTGCGACGCTCACAGAGCAATTAATTTAATACATGGTTCACTTTTTGCGCACCATCTTTTAGACGTGCGACTTATACAAAACTCTGCACCACGCACTTTATAGTTGCGTTTGTGGGTGCGTTACTTTTCATTCTTCCGGATGTTTTTGTCTTTTCTTGTATTACAGATACTTCTCTGTTCTTTATATAATTTATGTCTTAACATATTAGCATTTCTTTATTTTCATATATCCTGTCTGTTCAGACTCTACACTTGTTGTATTTATATTTTGTTATTTTTTTACTGGGCTGATTAACTCAGTATTTTCTTATTCAACGACTTTTGTCTCACTGCTTTACTTTTCCACAGGCTATGACTTTAGTTCAGCCTTTGAGATGTGGGCCTTTGTCACCTGCGTTTCCTTTTTGTTGACTATTATCACTGCATGTCTTTCTGTATTATTAAAGAGTACTACCTAACATTTTACGGTGGTGAAATAAGTGTCATACCACTTTAGTCTTAATAAAATCTTTGTTTTCATCCACGCCCATTTTATGTTTACCTAAACAAAGACCTACCATTTGTTCTTCGCAGCTGCTCTTCCAAGGTGGGCATCGGGACGTCATTGTTACAGTGTTACTCAGGAACACTACTGAAACCATCCAGATCTACTGCAATTGCCTTGCAGCCGTTCAATTACACCATTCGAGCAATTCCTGGATCGGAGAATGTTCTGCTGACACACTTTCCAGATGCCCTCATGATTTTCAGAACCGCTGCGCATTACAGAGTGTACCACCTCTACATTACCTACTAATCAATCGTAGCTTATTTGTATAATTACAGGATTTTGACATTTCGCATTGATATGGATATTTTACCTAACGTTTCCGGATCTATATACATTACATAATTAAGTCGCTACTGCAACAGTGACATGTACGGGAATTGATTCTCATCTAACAATGCAGTATTTAAAAAAAAACATTATTTCCATTTATATTGACTATCAATGACATTTAAGCGCATTAGTATTAACATTGCTACTATTAGCTTTCAAGTGTGGAATAAATTTAGATAATTGGAACTTTAAGTTAAAGCTCTATCACGTGAACTTAACAGTTATAAGGAGATAGCATTTTAACTACAAATTAACATTATTAGCTTAAATTACTGACAGTTTTGCAATTTGACATTATGACTTAGTGACTCTTTTCGGTACTTCGTTTTTTATTAATAACAATTGAACTTTTCACGGAGGATATATAAGGGACATTTTTTTTAAAAATATTCCAGTAACATTTTAGTTAGTACCAATCTAGTAACTTAATTAGTTTAGTATAATTTATAAATAATGTGAGATATTTATATATTTATTATGATTGCGCATTATTGGCGCTTGATAGTTTTCACACAGTTAACTTCACATGCTCTTATTATCATACCTAGTTAGGCCGTGTTGTTCATTCTTGCAACACATGCTTTGGGATTGTGTCAAATTTCTTCTATTGTGTTACTTTTAAAATTGACTTTGTTTCATTTTGTTACATTTTGTCAATTGACATACATTCATTTTACATTTCAAAATTATTTTTTTTTTATTTTTCTGTTTTATTGTCGTCTTCATTTTTTTTTCACCATTTCTTTTCATCCTTCTATCCCTTTATTTCATTCCTTCATTGGTATTTCATACCAGTTTGATACATTATTTTGGTGAATCTTTTCATTTGGAATTTGTTTTCTGTTTTCTTCCATACTTCATCCCACACATTAATACTTTCAATTAACTTAATTTTTTAAATGATGTTACAGTAATTGTTCTATGAACTTGATCAACTATATCTTAATACAAAAAAAAAGCTTCGCTTTTTTTTGCCCCGTGGGAGGAAGGTACTGTTGCGTCCTTTTGGAGCGTGTAATTTAAATGTGGGGGCACATTTGAGTAAGTATATATATAATTCATTATTTGCGCACGGTCGGGGAGATTAGTGGGAAAAAAGGCGCAACGCGGTGCGCGAAGGGATGAAAAGAAAAAAGAGAGAGCAATGACGTAAGAGGGAGCTGATGGCCATGACCGGGGTCGGTCATGTATTTTTTGTGAACTATTGTTCAAGCTTGCCCAGATATTGGGAAGCCTTCATAAAGTATTCAAAGTCTCCGGAGAGGAGCACAGTTGTATCGGCCAAGGTAGGGCGATATGTGTACATTAATTATGTGATATTTTCTCGTCAGTCCTTCTGACGTGTTTCGATCTGGCTGGACCTCAATACGAACCACAGGTCGTATTTCTAGTGGGTTCCAGACGTACCCAGAATATTTTGAAGGTTACTATTGCATTTTATGGATTACTCCAGAAGCCCCTTCGTGGCGTGTAGGCTCCAAGAAAGCCAAGAAGAAATTATTACCACGAAGGTCGTCACCGTCCTTGAAGGGTCGGTCCTTATTATAAGATGTTGATCAAGCTCATGATTAATAGAAATTGGAAAGAACGAGAACAATATGAACTGTCATATCCAAGAAGTAATCTACGTTGTTGATGCATGCTTATGAATATTACGTTTGAACTTGTACTAACGCCTGTAATAAATTGTCTGCGTCTTCGTCAAGAAATGGACTCGACTTACATCCTTTTGCCAGTTGTGGTCAGTACTTGAGACTGCATCCTTTTATTTCATATGTTGAATTTGTGTTATAAGGACTTATTTATAATTATTTAAGAACTCGTACATGGCTTTAATAAACTAATAATACATATTACTGAAACGAGCCACAATGTGACATATTTGGTAAGATTCCCTAATATAACTAATGGACCCAGTGTCTAGGTTGAACGGGGAGCACATGTTTAACATGAGGCAGAATTTTATTTTTAACTGATGAAGGATTTGTGGCCGTAACATAGTTTTTTTTTCTTGTCTTTTTTTCCTAGAACTACGTATTACTCTCCCTCCACTCTACCGTTTACCACCGTCTTACTGCAGTTATCCTTATTCTCTCATAACCTTAATATCAACCGTACTTCACTCGCCCCGTTTTTTTTTTTCGTAAATATCTACTGTAATTTCCTACAGTCTACTTTTCCTTCTGTGTTTTGACTTAATAACATCCGGTTGTACGTTAATAACACGTGACCAAAAAAGAAAACGTCTATATGAAATAAACGTGGTATGCAATTTGTTCTAAACTAGGGTGTTTTAACCATGTTTTGTGTGTGTGTGTGTGTGTGTGTGTGTGTGTGTGTGTGTGTGTGTGTGTGTGTGTGTGTGTGTGTGTGTGTCATTGATCCAGTGAATGTCCCATGAAGGCTACGGTCCTCTTTCATTGATCTATGAAGGTCAATGATCTCTTTGATTGTCTTGTGAAGGTTATGAACCCCTTTGATTGTCCTATCAAGGTCATGAACCCCTTTGATTGTTCTATAAAGGTTAGGGCCTCTTTGATTGTCCTATGAAGGTTTATTGACCCCTTTGATTGTCCTAAGACGGTTATTGCCCCCTCCCCCCATACTCCCCCCCTTGATTGAAAGCCAATGACCCCTTTGATTGTCCTATGAAGGTTATTGACCTCTGTGACTGTCCGACTAAAGATTAAGAAACCGGGCTCTTAAAATTAAACACCCTATATATGTCTCCATGATTACTTTGTTTCCTACTAGAGTTACTTGCCCTTATGCTAACTCTCTACTTCCTACTTTCTGCTTCTAAACATGGCTGATTAAACGTGTTGAGTTTGTATCCAGTGTGTTCAGGCTTCGTGATTATGCTTCATAATGTGAGAATGTTTGACAGCCAGCCACGTCTCATTACATTTAACAACATTTACTATATACAACAGTAAATATCAACATGGTGGCAGCGGTGTTTATTTCTACAGAATTCGATCTATTCTGCTGAACATCTTGTAACACGTGTGCTGACGTCATCTACTTGAGGTGAGGGGACGATAAACTGGTAAAACCAAGTTTAACTCTTCTGTTGGTAGGTTATTGCTTGCATACCATATTCGTCATGGCAGAACGGCCCATGTTTCGGTTACCACCCTGCCTAGACATAAATAACGTCGAGCCAGACACATTTCGTAAATGGAGATGACAGTTAGAACTGTATATGGATGCAGCAGAAGTGGCCTCGAAACCTGATCCCGTTCGGGCGGCCATCATCCTTCACTGTGCTGGACCTCAACGCTGTTGAAGTTTTTGATCAACTTGCAGAGGAATGAGACCACTCTAATCCTAATAAAATTCTCGATTTGCTCCAGAACCATTGTAGCTCACGAAGCAATGAAGTATTACATACGTTCAGATTCTGGAACACACCTCTTCAAGAGCCTTTTAATTCCTTTTTGACTGAGCTGAGAACTAAGGCAGACTTATGCAACTTTAACAAGGATCGTATGATAAGAGACAAAATTGTCTTTACTGTCAACAAAAGGTTACAAGAGAAGCTCTTGAGAGAAGCTGACCTCGCTCTAAAGAAAGCCATTCACATATGCAGAGTCTTCGAGCAAACTGGAAAAGACATAAGTGAGATGAATAATACAGTACAACCTTCTGAAGCAAGGGTTGAACAGGTACAGAACAAATCACTCAACCATAAACCTCCCAACAGAGACACTGGGCAGCATACTGGTAAAGCCTGTCAAAGTAACACTGACAGTGGGTACTTTGAACCTAGAAAGGAGTGTCATTACTGCGGACAGAAACATCCGTTGATTAAGAAAAAGTGTCCTGCATGGTGGAAGTTTTGCTCAAATTGTGGGGGAAGAAACCATTTCAAAGTTAAATGCAATCACTTCTGTTGTTCCAAACCCACCCTCTGTCCTGTTCTTACTGTTATAAATCTATTATCATACTGGACACAGTATTAAGGTCTTTGTCTTGTTGGACTGACCAATACTGATATATAGGGGAACAACAGAAGTTATTGCGTCATTAATAGGCTGAACTGCCCATGGTAAACTTCCGGTGTTATGTATAGAGGTTCGCACTAATGACCTGTCATTGAAACATCCTTTTTTGGGGATGCGTAGATGGCAGGGAGGACAGTGTGATTCGCTTGCATAGCTAGGCGGTGTTGTCGCACGGAAGGTCCAGGGTTCAAATCCTGGGTAAGCCACTCATGTCTGTTGTTTTTCTGTTGTCTAGTGTTCTACTTCTTTATTTCCTACGAGTGCCTTATAACATACCTTTATATTTGTTTCATATTAAAGAATTCATACACCCTCGTTCTTGAAAACTTTAAAGCGCACTTTTTTTTATAAAGATATATATATATTTATTTTTGTTGAGCTGTAAATTTTTTAATTTTTAGTTGTAAATCATTTATTTACTGGGGCTTTCAAGCTGACACTTTTTTTTTCAATCTTTATTTGCATTTCATTTGAGTTTACAAAACATGTTCATTTTACATATTTTC
This sequence comes from Oreohelix idahoensis, assembly GCA_024509875.1. Lineage (NCBI taxonomy): Eukaryota > Metazoa > Mollusca > Gastropoda > Stylommatophora > Oreohelicidae > Oreohelix > Oreohelix idahoensis. The sequence continues at coordinate 46,880 of JAMPIV010019729.1, forward strand.
ATAAAGAAATTTCAGTGAAAAGACAATTACGCAATGAACAGTTGCATAGAAATTAAAAAAAATAATAAAAATAAAAAAAATAAAAAATCACTTCCTCGCACCCATTCATTAACAGGCAGGAAAAATACCAACCATTTCATTTGAAATACGAATGAAGACCACATCAAGATGAGTCGATACATAAAATGGCCATTGCAAATACTGTTTTACCGAGTAACCCATCATTCTGTCTCGGATATAATGGGCACAGGGAAAATAAGACAGACGCAGCAACTAGGCGGTTCTAGTACGCATGCAATTTTTTCTTTTTTATTGACGCAGTTTTAATCAGTTTTCTGTCACTATCATTTATATACGACATCGTTTATAAATGTCTAAGTTTTGCATGTTTGTTGTATGGGTTTCAGGAACGTATGCTCCAAAGGGAGCAATGCTTGTTTATTTGTTAATGTTTCAGTATCACCGAGTGAAGTTATATTTGATTCTTCTTCTTCTTCTTCGTACACTCTGTGGTGGGTCGATATTACTTATATATATATTTGTGTAGCAGATGTGAAGTCAGCTATGCTAGCTCCTGAGGAAGTTTACCTTTTAACTATATGTCAGGAAACCTGTCTTGCTTCCACCAATGACTACCACCCGCTATGTATGTTATCCCCAATTTATATGTTATAATGTATGGATGTTGTGTAGCTACGTGTCTAGGGTATATGCAATGCATGTGCAGAAAATAACAACAACCACACTTTAAGGTTAATAAACAATTAAGTAAACAACTCCCTATTGAATTTTGGTCTGAACAATTTTTTTCAAATGTATTAAGTATAATTGAGTTGATTCATAAAAAACATTAAGATTAAACATTTATATACAGTTACACACAATCTAGTTTCACTACTAAAGTCTTTTTATTTCTGACTAGGAAGTGTTCTTGTTGTAATACTCTAGTCCAAACTAAAGCACATATTTTGGGGAATCACTACTGTCATCATTTTATTTAATCTGGTTGAAATATCAAATTGTGGAGAATAGTTCAGTGAATTCACAAGGCCCCAAAACACAGGGCTTATCTTAAGATAGGTGTCGAAAATTCTGCGATGTCCTGGTTATAAGTCTTCCTCCTCACAGCACTGCTCAGCTTTCAGGATTCAAGATAAGGTAGGGCCCTCAAATCATATGGCCTCGAACAGGTACCATGGGTTAACAACAACGTGACTGGCTCACTTCAGTTTCACACCCAGAAACTCTGGAAGTAGAGGATTAATTTCCCCTCAAAATAATATTCTGACCTATCTCCATTTGTAACAGTTTTGCAGATATCAACCAATCAAAAATCAGAACATAATACATAAATAATTATTTTCCCCCTCGGGTAGTGTGCTCTATTATCATTAAATATCTCAAACATATGTTTTTTTTTTTTTTTTTTTTTTTTTTTTTTTCCTAGTCCTAATACAATATTATAATTTCATAAATACATTCAGGTAATAACATGGATTACATAAAGATGGCCAGTGATTTTCTGGCTATACTTAAACATTATTCATTAAAGTCTTTTCCCTTATTAATCTCTCTTTATCCCAACTTTTAAGTAAAACTGCAAGGATTTTATTAAGTTCTTTCCCCACAATGATAATATCTTTCTTAGCAACTCGGTGAAACAATACAAAGTTTGATGTTAACTTTACTCTTTATATAAATTTATATGTTCTTTTATCTCCCAAAGTACAAGCAAAGCTGTAGGGCTTTTACATGAAGCTATAAGATTATCTAACCCCATTTAATGAGTGTACGTAACATGTTGAAATGGCACTTGTACGACTGGGACTCTCCCCTTCAAATATTCATTCATAATCAATATGGCAAACACATTTTCAAATACAATAATAATTATATAAATGTTGGTCTTACCGAAATATCGAATTTTTTCACTATGTAAGTTAATTACAGGCCATAAATGGTCACACAAGATCTCCTGCTGAATAACAGAACAGCGAAGGCATCTGATCACACTTGTCTGTAAACGTTATTAACTTTACATGTGAAAGTTTAAATTGAAAGTGGCAAGGAACGCTCGTCTTTCTGAGTATTTATTTCACTTTCTTAGTTATGCTCAGCAACCAATCAGGTGACTTCCGTTCCTACGCGTCTATTTTCAAAAGTTAACCTACAATTTTCAAATCAGGAGACACCCCTTTCTATTGCCTCAATATGGCTAGCTTCAGTAAAGAAATCCCAGGCACGTCTTTATATGTCTTCATTCTACCATATCGCTAGTATTATCTAAGTCATGTTAATCCAGAATGAAAATATTTACTTATTCTACCGTTTTGTCATCTAATGCATAAGGTTTCACACTTCTAGCTATTATTTTTACCCTTTTCGTCTTTCCTTTATATTTATTCAAATAACATATCTTTCTTTCTACAGTAGGCTAAAATATTTAGACTAACGCATATTATATATTTAACAACTAATTAGTAGCATTTTAATCTTCATTTCTAGTCTTTATTTTTCCTATCGCTCGTTTAGGCCATTTAGTTTCAGTTTAGAAATTCAAACAGGGTCTATGCATTTCCCCCGTTCTCTCCCTTGTCTTTTCCAAGAAATACACGATTTCTAACTACACTAACTTTCACGCATGCATTTTGGGTAAGGCTTGCAAGTCTGTAACGTCACATTGGCATTTTCAACTATCGGCGTTTTACGCGTTAACCCTTTAGGAACCGAGAAATAAAACTAGTCTTTTGGTGGTGTGGTAATACCTATGTTATTTTATACCTACAAACTACTAGATGCTATATTTTGATCGGTGAAATATCGGATATCATCACACATCTCCCCACTTAAGAACATGCTTGTAAAGCGAGTTCAAAATCCGAGATTCACATAGATCAAATTAACTTATTTGGCCTTATGACTCCCCTGAGTTTCTTCCAAAGGATGTCTACTCAGAAAATCCGCTCCCACATTCAGCGAACCGGGTATGTACTCAATGGAAAACGAATAAGGTTGGATTAGTAACGACCACCTTAATAATCGGGCGTTTTCATGCTTAGCCTGTGATAAAAATACGAGGGGCTGATGATCCGTTTGGACCACAAATGTTCTACCATAAAGATAGATCTGGAACTTTTTTATAGCCCAGATTAAAGCTAGACATTCTTTCTCACTTGTTGAGTAGTTTTGCTCCGCTTTATTCAGCTTGCGGCTAGCATAAGCGACTGGGTTCAGCTCCCCCTTTTTTGAATTGGACCGTTGCAACAATGTAGCCCCTAATCCTACGTTGCTAGCGTCCGTTCTTACCACAAATTCCTGAGTCAAATCAGGCAATTTCAAAATAGGCTTGCTAGTGAGTTTCTCCTTTAACTCTTGATACGCCGATTCACATTGAGCAGACCACACAATTTTATCTGGATTTCCTTTGCGAGTTAAATCCGTTAGAGGAGCACATATAGAGTTAAAATTTTTTATGTACTTCTGATAAAATCCACATAGCGACACAAACGATCTCACGTCCTTCTTGGTCTGTGGTCTAGGTGCCCTCTGTAATTTCTCCAGGTTCTTGGGGTCAGGGGTCATGTTACCCTGATATATCGTATGTCCCAAGAACTCCAACTCTTTACAACCAATATAGCATTTGGTTGGTCTCGCAGTCAAATTTGCCTCTCTGAGCCTATCAAATAGCATCGTCAAAGAGTTAATGTGTTCCTCAAATGTTTCTGTGGCAATGAGGATGTCATCCATGAAATTCGTTATACATGGATTTTTTAGTGGATCCAACAATTTTCTCATCATTCTTGAGAACACACTCGGAGCATTTTTCAACCCAAACGGCAACATGTTGAATTCATAATGTCCATCCGAGGTGCTAAATGCTAAATAAGATCTGACCTCAGGCTTTACTGGAATTTGATAATAGCCCTTGCTAAGATCCACCTTAGAAAAATATTTTGCCTTATTCAGCCTGGCAAACAGCTGATTTGGGTCAGGTAATGGATCCACCTGATTCTCTGTGACAGCATTCAGTTTTCTGTAATCTATACACAGACGATGTTCCCCAGAGGGTTTCCTCAGCAAAACCACACTGGAGCTGTAAGGAGATTCACTGTGAGAGATAATCCCTTCTTTTAACAAATAATCTATCTCCTTCTTCAATGCTTGTTCCTTAGCGAACGGAATCGTATAGGCCCTCATACAGATAGGTGTTGGGTCTATTAATTGCATATCATACTCCAACAAATGGGTGTGCCCCGGTTTATCCGTTAACACATCTGTATGTTCTGTTAGAACCTTTTGAACCTGTTCCCTCTGTTTCTTAGTCAGGTGCTTACTGACTTTCACCTGTACAGGTGTTTCACATGGTTTTAAGGGGTATTCCTGCGAGGTGAGTGGTTCATTTTTCATTTGGGTTGCAATGGACAAGGCCAGTAAAGGTGTCCCTTCCTGGTTTTCTCTCTCGAGATACTTCTTTAGGAGGTTTACATGATATATTTTCTCCTTTCCTTTCTTGTCTATTTTATAATTGGTTCTAGATATCTTTTCTAGAACGGTGTATGGACCTTGCCATCCAATTTGCAACTTGTTACTACTGGCGGGAAGTAAAAGAAGCACCTTCTCTCCCACATGTAATTCTCTATCTTTCGCTTTCTTATTAAAGTATGCAGCATGTTTCTTCCTGGCTTGTCTGAGGTTATCATTTGCAAGTTTCCAGCCAGTTTTTAGACGAGTGGTCAGTTCGTTCACATACGCATATGATGAGGTAACAGTCTCTTCTGCCTTCTCATCGGTCCACGTCCTCAATAGGGCTTCCAATGGACCTTTTATTGGCCTCCCAAATAACAGGGTTGCGGGTGCCATCCCGGTTGAACTGTGTGGAACTTCCCGGTACGCAAACAACGCAGCGGGCAAAAATTGGTCCCACGTATCAGGTTTTTCATGGGCCAGCTTTCTCAGGATGGAAATGAGAGTCCCATTGAACCTCTCCACCTGGCCGTTCCCTTGGGGGTGATACGGACTACAATGAAAATGCTTGGCCTGGAAGATCCTAAATACCTCTTCTGTTAGTCTCCCCTTGAACTGTGAGCCGTTATCAGTCAAGATTTGGTGAGGGAAACCTAACCTCGTGAATATTGTGAGTAATGCCTCTGCCACATGCTTCGAATCAATTGATGACAGGGCTACCGCCTCTCCCCCACATGGAACATGTGTCCACCAGAGTCAGAATGTAACTGTTCCTCCTCTTTGTCCGAGTGAGAGGTCCCACAATGTCCACCGCAACTCTCTCAAAAGGTGTTCCCACTATGGGCATTTCCCCTAGAGTTGCTGGGGCAGTCCAATGCTTTGGAGCTACCCGTTGGCATTCTGGACATGATTTTACATATCTTTTTATATCCTCAGTTATTCCTGGCCAGAAATAATGACAAGCTATGCGCTGACCTGTAGCGCTGATCCCCATATGACCACTGAAGGGAATAGCATGTCCTAATTCCATCACCTTCTCCCTATATGCCTTGGGAAGGACCAGCTGTCCGTGACCATTGGATCCAGTTCCAGCCTTCCTATATAACAATTTATTTTTCATATAATATTCTCCTTTGTTTGGAGGTGTATGGCATTTAGGTAATTTTTTTATAACACAGCTTGAGTGACCTATCTTCAGCTTGTGCCTTCCTCATCTCCTCTGGATGAGTATTTATAGGTTCATCTTCCTCCTTCCTTGACTGTGACCTGGTCTGCACTGTTGCCATAATCACAGGTCTCTTGGGATTCCCCAAGAAGACATAACGACATCCCAATATTAGAGGGTATATGGGTTCGTTTATAACTGCTGCTTTGATGATCCCTTCCACATAACGAGTTTTCACCTCTATCCTAGCTACGGGAAGTGTCATGGTTGCTATATCCTTAGTCGCCCCTTGTATCTCCACTGTCTCTGTGGTATACTGATCTGGGTTCACTAGGTGCGAACTGACGACTGAATCATAATCTAGACCTGTATCATAAAGGCACCTTATGGTGACCCCATTACATACAACGTCCTCACATACTGGGGGGTGATAGGGCTCATGTGGCTTAATAGGTTTTGCCTTTACTCCCTTGTTCCCAGTTTTCATTGCAGCAAAGGTGGAAGGTTTTCTTTTACAGTCATGGGTGTCATGGCCACATCCCTGGTTAACAGGTTTTCTTTCATTATATTGAGGGTTTCTGTCACGTTGTTCGTACCTGGACCTATCATAATATGGTTTATTCTTGTTAAACTTATCTCTATTGTCATATTTGTTCTGAGGTTGAATTTGGGGACCCTTATTATGATCTATATGTTTCTTCTTTGCTCCTGCCAACTCTGACTGGGCTGCTAGATATCTCTCAGCTACATTTAAAATATCCACCAGTCTCTCTGCACCCTGTTCTGTGAGAAACTTTCTCAAGTCTGGAGCCATGGACTCTCTAACCTGCTCCATCATAACCATTTCCTTTAAATCTTGGGTTTTCCCCAGAGCAGTCCATTTCTCCAAATAGGTCTCTAGTCGGGCCGAGAACTGGTGGTAGGTCTCCCCTGTGAGTAATTTAGCCTGTCTAAATTTCTTCCTATAAAATTCACAGTTTTTCTCGTATCTGACCAATAGTGCATGTTTAAGAATGTCATAATCGTCTTGGTCATCTTTACTGAGCTTGGAAAATACTTCATAAGAATTTCCCCTAAGTCCCTGGGATACTTTAAGGCTCCACTTATCCTTCTCCAATCCATATGTTGTAGCTAAACTTTCAAAACGGCTAAGGAAGGACTCAATATCATCATCGTCTTTCTCAATAAAAGGATCCAAATGAAACCCCATGGCTGATGAGGAGGCCCCCTGGCTTGCAGCTGAGTCGGAAGTGGATGGGCTAGTTCCATTTTCAGGAGCATGGCCTTGTAACTCTAACTCTCTTAGTCGTAACTCATGCTCCCGCTGTAACCTTTTATCTTCTGCTTCCCTTTCAGCAGCCAGTCTTTTGTCTTCCCTTTCTGCCTCCAACCTCTTTTCTTCTTTCTCTCGTTCCGCCTCCCTCTGTAGACGTTTTTTCCTCCTTCTCAGCCTCAAGTTTCTTTTCCTCCAACTGCAGCCTCTTAATCTCAGCCTCCCGATCAGCCTCTAATTTCTTAAGTTCTCTAGCATCTTCTAACATAATTCGTTTCTCCTCCGCCAATCTATCAGCCTCTAATTTCTTAGCCTCCCTAGCATCTTCCCTTTCTCTGGCTATATATTTATCAACCTCTGCTGTAACATAATCAATTAAAATCTGTCCCTCCATACCCATTTCCTTCGCAGTCTGCACAGCAGAAGATCTGTACTTGGCCAATTCTGCCATCTTAATATTCTATCCAATGTGATTTAAATAAACCAAAATATCTAATTAATATCTAATTAACAGGACAACACAGAGCAATGTCAATTCACCAAAACCTCCACTTATTTACTTATTATAAAACTTTGGAAATCCCGGACGAGCCCCCACTATATGTGGTGGGTCGATATTACTTATATATATATATTTGTGTAGCAGATGTGAAGTCAGCTATGCTAGCTCCTGAGGAAGTTTACCTTTTAACTATATGTCAGGAAACCTGTCTTGCTTCCACCAATGACTACCACCCGCTATGTATGTTATCCCCAATTTATATATGTTATAATGTATGGATGTTGTGTAGCTACGTGTCTAGGGTATATGCAATGCATGTGCAGAAAATAACAACAACCACACTTTAAGGTTAATAAACAATTAAGTAAACAACTCCCTATTGAATTTTGGTCTGAACAATTTTTTTTCAAATGTATTAAGTATAATTGAGTTGATTCATAAAAAACATTAAGATTAAACATTTATATACAGTTACACACAATCTAGTTTCACTACTAAAGTCTTTTTATTTCTGACTAGGAAGTGTTCTTGTTGTAATACTCTAGTCCAAACTAAAGCACATATTTTGGGGAATCACTACTGTCATCATTTTATTTAATCTGGTTGAAATATCAAATTGTGGAGAATAGTTCAGTGAATTCACAAGGCCCCAAAACACAGGGCTTATCTTAAGATAGGTGTCGAAAATTCTGCGATGTCCTGGTTATAAGTCTTCCTCCTCACAGCACTGCTCAGCTTTCAGGATTCAAGATAAGGTAGGGCCCTCAAATCATATGGCCTCGAACAGGTACCAGGGTTGAACAACAACGTGACTGGCTCACTTCAGTTTCACACCCAGAAACTCTGGAAGTAGAGGATTAATTTCCCCTCAAAATAATATTCTGACCTATCTCCATTTGTAACAGTTTTGCAGATATCAACCAATCAAAAATCAGAACATAATACATAAATAATTATTTTCCCCCTCGGGTAGTGTGCTCTATTATCATTAAATATCTCAAACATTTTTTTTTTTTTTTTTTTTTTTTTTTTTTTTTTTTTTTTTTTTTTTTTTCCTAGTCCTAATACAATATTATAATTTCATAAATACATTCAGGTAATAACATGGATTACATAAAGATGGCCAGTGATTTTCTGGCTATACTTAAACATTATTCATTAAAGTCTTTTCCCTTATTAATCTCTCTTTATCCCAACTTTTAAGTAAAACTGCAAGGATTTTATTAAGTTCTTTCCCCACAATGATAATATCTTTCTTAGCAACTCGGTGAAACAATACAAAGTTTGATGTTAACTTTACTTTTTATATAAATTTATATGTTCTTTTATCTCCCAAAGTACAAGCAAAGCTGTAGGGCTTTTACATGAAGCTATAAGATTATCTAACCCCATTTAATGAGTGTACGTAACATGTTGAAATGGCACTTGTACGACTGGGACTCTCCCCTTCAAATATTCATTCATAATCAATATGGCAAACACATTTTCAAATACAATAATAATTATATAAATGTTGGTCTTACCGAAATATCGAATTTTTTCACTATGTAAGTTAATTACAGGCCATAAATGGTCACACAAGATCTCCTGCTGAATAACAGAACAGCGAAGGCATCTGATCACACTTGTCTGTAAACGTTATTAACTTTACATGTGAAAGTTTAAATTGAAAGTGGCAAGGAACGCTCGTCTTTCTGAGTATTTATTTCACTTTCTTAGTTATGCTCAGCAACCAATCAGGTGACTTCCGTTCCTACGCGTCTATTTTCAAAAGTTAACCTACAATTTTCAAATCAGGAGACACCCCTTTCTATTGCCTCAATATGGCTAGCTTCAGTAAAGAAATCCCAGGCACGTCTTTATATGTCTTCATTCTACCATATCGCTAGTATTATCTAAGTCATGTTAATCCAGAATGAAAATATTTACTTATTCTATTCTACGTTTTTGTCATCTAATGCATAAGGTTTCACACTTCTAGCTATTATTTTTACCCTTTTCGTCTTTCCTTTATATTTATTCAAATAACATATCTTTCTTTCTACAGTAGGCTAAAATATTTAGACTAACGCATATTATATATTTAACAACTAATTAGTAGCATTTTAATCTTCATTTCTAGTCTTTATTTTTCCTATCGCTCGTTTAGGCCATTTAGTTTCAGTTTAGAAATTCAAACAGGGTCTATGCATTTCCCCCGTTCTCTCCCTTGTCTTTTCCAAGAAATACACGATTTCTAACTACACTAACTTTCACGCATGCATTTTGGGTAAGGCTTGCAAGTCTGTAACGTCACATTGGCATTTTCAACTATCGGCGTTTTACGCGTTAACCCTTTAGGAACCGAGAAATAAAACTAGTCTTTTGGTGGTGTGGTAATACCTATGTTATTTTATACCTACAAACTACTAGATGCTATATTTTGATCGGTGAAATATCGGATATCATCACACACTCTCAGACGTCCACTTGAATGTTCTCAAAGAAAGCAGTAGTCAGCTTGAGGCTATTTGAATCCCGGTAAAGCTTTTCTAGAAAGGAACTGGCGTCGGCCATATGCGCTTTTTCTGTACCACATATAAGGGGCAACTTTGAAGCAGATGTTCAGCCGTCATTTTGCCAGTTCCACAGTTACATTGATCGGTAGTTCCTAGCTTTAGCTTGTTGAATAGATGGTATCTCAATCTGTTGTGGCCTGTGCGGAATAACCTGGATGTTCTACATTCCATTTGTTTCTGTATCTGATTCTGATAAATCTCTTTGCCTCCTCGAAAGTTATGCTTGCATCAGGCTGAGGTATCATACGCCTCCCCGCGAGAGGACCTTCCCCTGTCTTGGATGGCTGTGTTTTATTTTCTTTATTTGACTTGTCCATATTTGTTGAAGTTTTTTGGGGTTTAAATTTTTTTTAACAGGATGGGGTAACCGGCCCCATGCCCAACCCTCCTTAGTCGCCTTCTACGACATGCTTGGCAGGGGACAGTGTTACTATTCTTTGCTCCCCTTTCGGGCCCCGGTAACACACGGGTGGAGTCTGTGTTGCTGACTAACCTTCTTTCTTCTAGGAGAACTTCCAGATTTGGCACCTGGAATGTTCGGACATTGAACGAACAAGGGAAAGTGGCACAAGTAGCAGCAGAAATGAGGGAATACAAAATCGGGGTTCTGGGAATGTGTGAAACAAAGTGGAAGGGGGTAGACAGGAAGAAACTCATCACAGGTGAATTGGTGCTGTCCTCAGGACACGAAGACGAAAGTTCACACCACAGTGAAGGGGTAGCTCTTATGTTATCTAAAGAAGCACAGAAAGCACTCATTGAATGGGAAGCTGTGGGACCCAGAATAATAACAGCTAAGAGAGGCAGAGGAAGACCAAGAAGTACATGGAGAAGAGAGTTGGAAACAGAGGTGAAAATGATGAGGAGAACATGGAAAGAACTTGAGATGATGGCACGTGACAAGAGGACTTGGCATGTGTTTGTTGAAGGCCTATGCTCCTTTGGGAGTGGAGGGTTATGAATGAAAATGAATGAATGAGGCTGAGGTAGATGTGAACCTTCTTTTGCCACTCTGTAAGTCTCTTCATTGCCGGTGATGTTACAATGAGATGGGATCCATTGGATCACAAAACTTTGGAATCGTTGACAAAGTGGAGCGCTATTCTGAGGTCATCCAGGTCTGTATTATTTTGGCTTTTCAACGTTGCAATTACTGACTGTGCATTATATTTGATTGCAATTGCCCATGTTATTGTTAGCTGTAGAGTTGGTTTGTTAGATTCATGTGTAGTTGGGATGATTTTGAAAGTAGAAATGACTGTCTAGCGATCAGAGGCAAACATTGTTAGCCCGAATGAAAAGAACTCTCGGTGACAAGGATTTATTTGTATTGAATGTTCCTCTATATAAGGAACAATGTTTTTGCTTGGCATATTATGTTCTTAAATCTTAGTTATACATTTTGAATCTTTCTCTTGTAATCATTGTTCGCAAGTGTTTGAAACTGTGTGTATGTAGAAGTTTGTTGTTTGTTTGATTGTTTGTTTTTAGCTACCAATTGAAAGTATTTTAATATATGATACCCAAATAGATCAAGTCCAACACACAAAAAAAGAATTTTCAGCTCAGATATCCGGTCAGTCCTATTGTATGGCGCTGAAACATGGAGAATAAACAAAAGCAACAACTATTTCATAAATGAATGCTTGCGTAGAATAGAAGGGTTGAAGTGTTGGGACAAGATCACTAATGTGGAACTGATGACAAGAATCGGACAACTGCTAATGGAACAATATATGTGAAGAAGACGCTGGCGATGGATAGGGCACACATTGAGGAAACATGTTTGTAACATTACAAGGCAGTCTTGTTCTGGAATCCGCAGGGTAAAAGAGGCAGATATATTTCCCCCCCCCCCCCCCCCCAACAAATAAAAACTCATAGAGAAGAGAACTGAAGACATAAATGAAAGTGATGATGAAGCCATGAAAATAGCTTTTGCGGATGGCACAGGACAGAAAGACTTGGCATGTGTTTGTTGAAGGCCGATGCTCCTTGTGACAGAACAGTGCGACCCCTCTCGATCTTTGTTTCACTACCGCAGTATCGGTACATTTGTGGTACAGATTTTATTGTGTGTTTTCATTTGTCGCCCTTTCTTCTTTTTCTTTTCTGCTGTGTGTAGCAGGTATTATGTATTTTCCTTCTTACACCCTTCTCAGGGATAAGTAGACATGTCTGGTTGTTATCCATTTCTCCCTACGTTGCAAGGAGTGGCAGCAGCCTAACCATGTTGGCTATGGTGGGCGCAGCAATATCAGTAAACAGATTAACACGTAAATAGCCTCAGCGCAGTGCTTAATCACTGATAAGACGCGGGTACGCGCATCACCAAAGCTTGGAATACGAGGAGGCAACTGATGGACAGACACAGATAATAGATTACTTCCTGATAAAAGTAAGGATTGTTACATTGGGAACACGTTGTTATACGAGTTTACCGACATGTTCGTAAGTTTGTACCCAAGGGCAAGCGGATGTGTACAGCCAAGTTTCAGAAAATAATGTTTGAAATTTAGCATTAGCTGAGTCATGCAACATTTTCATATCAGATTGGCTGATCCCTTGAGGCGCGCATAACAAAGGCGTGGGAAGGCAGTGAATATACTCGGACCATTTTCTCAAGCTATTTCACTTGAGAAATCGTTCGCCAAGATACCAGATCTTGCTACAGTGAAGAATTAGAATTCATAATTCCTTCTTAACATACCGGACACCTTTTATTGGAGAATTTTGGACGGACTTTCATTGCCCAGGAAATCTCTTTTATTTTAAATAAGGAAACCGGGACTAGGGAAACTAAAGGACCACACACAAAATCAGAGAGGGAACTTATTAAATTAACGACACCCCAGACGCGTGTAAGAGGCCGATTCAAGTCTCTTTTATTCAAAAAAGTATGTAAGCCAGGATTGGCGTAAGTTGTGATTTACATTTCATATTTTATTTCTAACATGTGAACTAACATACTCATTATATGTATATATTATCATGGGAATTTTAATATGTGAAACTCGCTAGTGGATGTCACAGGCATTTGAGGCTGGCAACCTCAGCGTATAGAATAATGATTCATGAACCACCACTGCACGGGCTGGTGAATGCTTTATTGCTAGTTTCGTAAAGACAGAAGAGCGTTTCATTCTATTCTTTTACAATAGTTATTAGTGGTACCAGCAGAAAGTACTATCTCTGGAACAAGAAGGGAACAGTGCCCTAAGCTTTAAGACGAAGGACCCACGTGGTAGACTCTCCTTAACATTTCTGGGAAACGAGCTACACCCGACAGCCTTGATCAGGGACAAGCGTGAGCAGTATGAAAAAAACCAACCCGTAAGAAGGAGCAGAACCGCCATTGGCAGCTAAGTTCAAATCTATGCTGCCACTTGAACTTCTTGTAACATTTCACAATCCATAACGACTCTGATGATAACTTTTCTTGATCCATAACTATTCAAATTATTTTTCAATTGTTAAAACTTAAGTGATTATTAAATTTTGTTATTAGTAATTATAAAATTTAACTTCGATTTAATCATTTTAAAGTTACTGCATGTTTGTCGCAGTCAACTTACTTACTACACACACTCTAAACAGAGCTATACTAGAATAATAGAATTCCATTGTGTAAATTAGGGGTGGGGGGCTTGAACGTGCTGAAATTAAAAAGTGCTTAAATCCTTCACAAAAGTGTCGGCAGAATTACAGAGTTAACATACTCAGCCAAAGCAATATTGTTCTCGCTTATTCTGAATATTTTGTGAAGACTCCCTTTGTAATAAAAGTGTCATCACCCTTCTATCTTCATCTCTGCCAAGAGTAATCTTGTGCGAAGGTAGATACCTTTGAAGCCCATATTAGATACTCTGAGTTTTGACCACTGTTGGACCACTACTGCAAAGCAGGGGAGGCAATACCGTTACACTCCTTTGGGAGCTAAAGAGTATTGATTAAGGGGTATTGACCAACTGAAAACTACTCGGGTAAAGTCGACAATCTTAAATGTGAATGTTCACCTTACAACAATGGTGTTCACGTTAAAAAACAAACTCACTGACAAGTGAGTACATAACAGTTGCGAAAAAAAATAAATGTAATATAACAAACAGATTTAATGCGCATACATCATAAACAATCCGTTTTAACACATTTACAGCCCACTCATTACATTCAGTTTTAAGTATGGGCACATAAAGCACATATGAGTCCGCTTACATTTCAATAAACCCACTCCACCCCGTTTATATCACCATCATCGTCATCATCGTCTCATCATCATCATCATCATCATCATCATCATCATCATCATTGTCGTCATCATCCCACAAGACAAGAACCACAATGTCTCGTAATCTCACCACATAAGGGTCATAATGTCTCGTAATCTCACCACACCAGGGTCATAATGTCTCGTAATCTCACCAGATAATGGTCATAATGTCTCGTAATCTCACCAGACAAAACAGTCATAATAAGTCGAGGTCAGCTTAGGGCAACCGTCCTTATTTGCGCGCCTATCCTGGCGCTATGAATTAAAACAAACGTGCCCTGGTATCTAATACTCAATGCGTAAACCTGTTGGGTCTGGTTTGAGACCTGTTATTGTGACTGAGTACTCCGTTTAAGAACACAGTAAGATACTTTCAATTAGGCTGTTGACGCTGTGTTGATTGATATGCTGGATGCCACTATGCTCTGACTGTTGCTAAATAGGCGAGTAGGAAACCACTACTGCAGAACACGTGACGTCAGGCTGTGGTCCTCAAGCAAAATAAAAATCGTAATTTAATGTTATATTTAAGTTTTAGGCAGAAGTACGGTATTAGTTTTATTATTACTAGGTAAGTCTATATGTGCTGTCTCTTTCCACATGAGTTGTTCTCCTGTTAATTCCACAATATCAATTGTCAACAAGCATCCCGCATAGGCTAATATATTTTGTACATAAAAGTACATTTGAGCATTCGCTCTGACAGTAAATATCGACTCGGTGTCCTCTTCCAGCTTAACATATAGATTTTTTTCAACCATGTAGTTGCCGTTGAGAGAATGTACTATCATTTTATATCATTACGTGAATTTACAGAAAATATAAGCATCAGATACATTTCACAATTAATTTGCATGCGCCCCGTGGAGTCGATACACGCAAGGAAAAAATAACAACGTCCCAAAATGGGATACATGTAAATGCAAGGTTTATGCTACTATGATACATGGGTGACTTTACATATGACAGAATTCTTTCACTGGCTGGTGGCTAATTCTCTAGGCTACCTTGTAGGTTATATCTAAACTACACAATAGACATACCATTGTTCCATACCCAGCCATGAGAAGTTTCTCCCAAAATAAAATAACTACCTCCCACAAATTCAGCCGTTATAGTGAAAAGCCGTCACTTATAAGATTTATGTAAATAATTTATACGCTCTAATTCCCTAAAAGTAGTGTTAGCTTAAGCTTACAGTTAACCCATTGTAAACCCTAACAAAACTATGAAGATCTTAACAGATTAATTATCTGTTAGCTTATGTTGTGTGGCAGAGCCAAACTGGGCACGATACTGAATCAATTACTGATTAAAGGAGTTGTCAGAGAAAAAAAAAACTTGCAAGTCACTGCTGTCAGTTTTATATACACTAATAACTAAACACTTATTATTTTGCAAAGTCTCAACTCACCCCGAGATATCAATAATTTTAGGCGACACTGATCGAATCTTTTGCCCACAATCGCTTGTGTCTCATTCGGTTTATCCTCGGGCCCAGTTTGTTAATGAAGTGTAAAGACATAACCAACTATCAAGCCTATAAATTCCTGGCACGGACGCTGACCTCACATCTCCGATCGCGTGCTTTGTGCGGGTGTTTGGGACACTCCGCTTTTAGCGTAACCCCGAGTAACGTAAACATAATTCTAGAGTCCTAACGTTACATACTGCTAACTCAGCGATCGATGACTACGGCTCTCAAAGGCCCTCTAAAAATGCACAGAACGAACGCGAGTTTTTCTCCCCTGGTCGGAGACGTACGGAAGTGACCCAGCTTTCAAAGGGTTGGCCACTTTGCGCCGCTCAACTACAAGAGACATTTTGTAATGTGGCCGCCCAAGCATCGGCTAGTGTGGTTAAAACACTATTACGTGCGAGGAACGTCCCCCTGGGCTGGCGTACCACAGGCGCGTCTTATGCCATGCTATTTTAAGCTACTGATTGTGTTGGTTAGTTAGTTCCGTCTGTTATTTTGCTGTAATACCCTGTTCAACCAAAACCCAATGAAGGGTTACAAACGGTTATATTGGGGTATATAGTGTGTTGATATCTTCTCTGGTATTATTTTCCTAGTCCTGAAAAGGACTGGTCCTGAAAAGGACCACTAGCTGGCTGTCTGGATTCCTCTTTGTTTGTCCGGTTGTGGTGCCGTGCCGCTTATAGTGTTTTTTATGTCCTGCCTCACTATCTGGCTTGTGTGGTTTTGTGTGCTTTTGCCCTCCTTGTTTCTGTTTCTTGTGTCTTCCTTTGCTCTTGTATCTTAGATAGCGCTTTTTCTATAATTGTTGGGAGTAGCTTTTCCAGCGTTTCCTCGATGACTACTTCGTCTGGTTGGTCGTTCGTTGTAATATCTTTTGTGTTTGATGTTATTTCTTCAATGGTCATTCTTTCTGCTTCTATTCTCTTCAGTACCTCTTCGTTTCCTTCTTTCAGTTCTATCAGCTTCTTGATATCTTCTTCTACCTGCTGTTGAATTCTTTTCATGTCTTGGTGTATTATTTTCATGTCGTTCATGAATTGTTGTTGTTTCGCGCTTTCCGAGCTATCAGGGATTTCTTCACATCTGGCCGTTGATGTTCTGTCTTTGTGTGGTTGCCGGTTTTCTCTCTCCTTTCGCAGTTGCTGTTTTAGATCTTTCACCTCAGTCGTGAGCTGCCTGACCTGTTCTGTTAGGCTGTCTTGGCGCCTATTACCTTGAGTACTTGAAATCAGTGTGTTTTTTGCCTCTTGGTACGATATCCCCTTTCCAATGGCAACTGTAATTATTTGCCTTGTTTGTTGGTATTCGGGACACCCTCTGTATCGTGCTCCGTGCTTTCCGAGGCAGTTGGAACATTTTCTATTGTTATTTGGTGCTTTGTAGTCGCGGTCTTGTTTTGCCTTTGGGCAGTCTTTGTATTCGTGGCTGCCCGCACAGTATCTGCAGACCGTCTCTTTTCTGCACGTGTTCTTTGTGTGAGAAAATCCCTGGCACTTTGAACACTGCATCACTGGTGGGATGTAGGCATGTGTTCTTCGAGGTCTATTCTGGAAAGTGATGTTTTCCGGGACTGTTTTCCCTTGTAGAGTCACTATTATCAGTCTGGTGTCTTCTTTGTTCCAGGACTTAAGCCTTTCTGCGTGTGTGAATCTGTACCGAGGGTTTTCGGCCTGGATGTAGCTGAGGGCCTCTGTGTCTGACAAGCTTGTGTCTATCCCTTTGATGACTACTCTCTTGGTTTCATTGTAGATTTCTGCTTGGATTTTGATCCGGTGTGGTAGTTGATATTCTTTAGGCCCGGATGTCAGAGCAGTCATCAGCGATTTAGTCTTTTCTGTATCATTCAGGGCAAGTATCACTCCCTGTTGGTGCCTTCTGATACTTATTATGCCTCTTTTGCCTACTACTTTCTCCAGGATATTGATTACATTGTCGTCCGGGAGTGCCCTGAGTGTGGCTTCTCCTTCGGACAACTGCGTAATTTTTATTTTGCGCTCTTGATCCTGTTCTTTGTGATTGCTTTTTCGTAGTTCGCCAGGGCGGCATCTCCCTTCTGTCTGCTCATGATTTTGCTTCTCTTGATCACCACGGGGGACTTGGTTATTCTCTGTTGAATTCCGGCGTATCTCGATGTCTGACACTGGAGCCCTCTCAAATAGTGCTTCTTTCAATGTTGGAGTGAGACTAAGGAACTCGTCTCTGTCTTCACGCATTCTGTATAGTTCGTTCATAGCGGTCTCTGCGATATCTTCTGGGTCTAATTCGTCTAGTTCAGATGATGCCGTCCCCTCATCAGCAACTGGCCGCGAGGTGACGTCCCGTTGTTCTGCACTTTTGTCCACCTCCTGAGCCGGTCCGAGTTGAAGAGTTGTCTCCTCCACAGTGTTTGCAGGTGACCTCTCGGCATCGTGTGGTGGTGTCATTGGTGTTTGGCGCAGCTTCTCTGTGCCAGACCGGGCCTCTGCAGAAGAGTCGGGTACGTGTGGTGGAGGCAACATGGATCTAAGCTCCTGTTTTCCTTTCTCTTTCCTTTCCAGCGTCTGTTCTATCCCCTGTATCAGTCTCTTCACCCTCTCACGCTCAGGGTCTAGGCCGTGGACGTTTGCAGCTGCCCTTTTCTCTCTTCTTTCCAACCATCCCCTCATCTTCTCCAGGTGGTGTAGCAATCTCATCGTTTCCTCATCCTCTGTATCTACATCTTCTAGGCCAGGGACGCCTGCATCTGCCCTCTCCTCTGTCTCGCAAGGAGTCGGGCCCCTCAGCCTCTCAGTCGGGTCGACACACGTAGCAGCTAACTCCGTCGTCGTGTCTAGAGTTGGAGGAGGACCGGTCTCAGCACGAGTACTTGGGGCAGTCTTGCTCTCTGGCTGTCTGTCTTTGTTTGAAGCTTTGTTATTCACATGGCTCTTCAGCGCTGGCGGGCTGGTGTAGACCTTCCTCCTTTTAGCATGATGTTTATTTCGGGTCATTTTGATGAAAATGTGATCTTGTCTCGAATAGTGGCGTCCTGAGAAGGACGTTGGTCGTTCTGATGAACAAAACGATGAAGTTCAACCCCCTACTGATTGTGTCCAGAGAAAGGAATCTTAAATAAGGGGCCGACACGCAATCAAAAGCTAGACGCGCTGACGTGGCAGTCTTCTGCTAGAGATGATAGAAGAAAAACAGAACAATGAAATAGTGCACGGACTGTCTAAAAAAAAATTCAAAGAGAAATGCCAGGAGAGGGACTGGGACGGATTGGAAATCTCAAATGTACTTTCAGTTTGCGACAAAGACCTCCCCCCTCCTAGGAACTACACTGGGCATAGACCAACAGTGCAGTTTACAAAATATGAATTGAAATAAACCTACACGTTTGTAGTAGTCTTATTTTGTCTTTGTCTGATAATAGACCCCACAGGAACCAGACAGGGCAAAGATCAACAATACCAGGGTTGTGGAGTCGGCCAAAATATTTTCCGAGATTTTAGAAGTCCGACACCGACTCCCGAATCCTACTCTGACTACAGTTTGTTTTTACTGGTCATATGACATAAAATTCGGAGTCGGAGTCTGGACACTTTTTTCCGACTCCGACTCCACTAGAAAAACGACAGACTTCACGACTCCGACTCCACATCCCTGAGGAATTCATTCATTCATAACCCTCTACTCCCAAAGGAGCATAGGCCTTCAACAAACAAATGCCAAGTCCTCCAGTCACGTGCCATCATCTCAAGTTCTTTCCACGTTCTCCTTATCATTTTCCCCTCTGTTTCCAGCTCTCTTCTCCATGTGCTTCTTGGTCTACCTCTCCTTCTCTTGCCCTGGGGGTTCCAGAACAAGGACTGCCTTGTAATGCTATCAACAGGTTTTCTCAGTGTGTGTCCTATCCATCGCCATCGTCTTCTTCTCATTTCTTGTTCCACTGGCACTTGTCTAGTTCTTGTCATCAGTTTTACGTTGGTAACCTTGTCATACCATTTTAATCCCTCTATTCTACGCAAGCACCCATTTATGAAAGTCTGTAGCTTTTTGGTAGTTGTCTGCTGTTCTCCGTGTCTCAGAGCCATACAATAGGACTGACTTCACATTTGAGTTGAAGATTCTTATTTTCGTGTTGGATCCGATTTCTCTTGATCTCCATATATTTCCCAATGCAATGAAAGCTCCTCTTGCTTTTTGTATTCTTATTTTGATATCACTGTCTGTCCCTCCAACTTTGTCTATATTGCTGCCAAGATATGTGTACGATTCTACATCTTGTATTGGTGCTTCTTCAAGTTCAACCCTGTTATCATTACCTGCATTTATTCTCATTATCTTTGTCTTTTCCCTGTGTATTTTCAGACCCAATTGCTGTGACCTCTCATCGAGTGTTTTCAATTTGTCCTGCATCTGATTACGGTTATGGGACAGAAGAGCTAAGTCATCAGCAAAATCCAGATCACCCAACTGCTTAGTCAGAGTCCACTGGATTCCATTTCTGTTGTGTGTTGTCGATGTTCTCGTAACCCAGTCTATTGCTAGTAACAAAAGAAATGGAAACAAAAGGCATCCCTGTCGCACTCCTGTTCTTATCCCAAACGGTTCTGTAAGCTGTCCTTCATGAAGAACTCTGCATGTCATGTCTTCATATGTTTTCTTTATTAAATTAATGATCTTCATGGGAACTCCATAATGCCTCACCGATTTCCAAAGTGATTCTCTGTCTACACTGTCAAATGCCTTTTCGTAGTCCACAAATCCGATGTATAGTGGTAAATTCCATTCCAGACTTTGTTCAACTATTATTCTCAAAGAGCTATCTGGTCTGTACAGGATCTGTTTTGTCGAAAACCTGCTTGTTCATCTCTCAGTTTCTTGTCTATGGACTCTTTTAATCTTTCAAGGTTAATCCTGTTTAATACTTTTCCTGGCACTGAAAGTAACATTATTCCTCTCTAATTTGTGCACTCTTGTAAATTTCCCTTCTTAGGCAACTTAACCAGATATTCTTCCTTCCATTCTGCTGGTATCTCTTCCTTTTCCCAGACTTTACCAAGTAATTTATATAACATCTCTGTAGCCGTGTCGATATCTGCTTTGATGGCCTCTGCTGGAATGCCATCAGGTCCAGACGCTTTTCCATCTCTTAGAATCTTTATGGCTTTCTTTATTTCTTCCTTCGTTGGTCTTTCACCGTTAATTTGTAGCTCTTCTTCTGCTGGCTGGATATCCGAGGGGTTTATTGGAGTTGGTCTATTGAGAAGGTCCTAAAAATATTCTGTCCACCTCTTCATTTGCTCTTGTATATTGCTGAGCAGTTTTCCATTCTTGTCTTTTATGAAGCAACTTGTTTGCTTGTATTTTCCCGTTAGCTTCTTTGTGCTGTTATACAGGTCTCTCATTCCCTTTGGCTGCAGCATCTTCTGCCTCTCTTGCCAACTCCTCAATGTACTTCCTCTTGTCTCTTTTGATACTTCTGTTTACTTCTTTGTTTGCTTCTGTGTACACTTCTTGAGCCTTGGCTTTGGAACTTCTGGTTTTGCTTGTGTTTAAATCTGCTTTCTTGTTTTTCCTGTCTTTTATCTTATTGATGGTTTCTGTTGTTATCCATGCTTTTTGTTGTCGTTCCCTTTTCCCCAGTATTTCTTCACATGTCTCATTACATACCGTTTTGATTTGCTGCCAATAGTCTTCTGTATTCTCTGCATCTTCCAGCTGTTGGAGCACCTGGAATTTGTTGGATATTGTGACCGCAAATTTGTCTCTTGTTTCTTGATTTCTTAGATGTCCTACACTAAATTGTTGTCTATAATTTTGCATTGTTGCATATCTCTTGAGTTTCATTTTTACTTTGGCTATCAGAGGTGGTGGTCTGATGCCACATCTGCTCCTCTATATACTTTTACATCCTGCAGTGATGATCTAAACTTCTTGTTTATGCATATATAATCAATCTGATTTTCTGTTCTATGGTTTGGTGATATCCATGTTGCCTTGTGTATTCTCTTATGTGGAAACATGCTTCCTCCTATAGCCAGTTGATTTGAAGCACAGAAGTTTGAGAGTAGTTCCCCATTTTCATTCATTATTCCAGCCCCTGTTTTCCCATGACTTCTTCAAAGCCGGTGTTGGCTGTACCTATCTTTGCATTCATGTCACCCATCAAAATTGTGATGTCTCTTCTTTTTACTTTTTCCATAATTTCCTGTAGTCTAGTATAAAATGCTTCTTTCACAGACTCTTCTTTGTCATTAGTTGATTTTATATTCCCTCATCTCTGCTGCTACTTGTGCCACTTTTCCTTGTTCGTCTAATGTCCGAACATTCCAGGTGCCAAATCTGGAAGTTCTCCTAAAAGAAAGAAGGTTAGTCAGCAACACAGACTCCTTTCGGCTTTCTCTGTGTTGCAATATACGCCTCCCTGCGAGAGGACCTTCCCCTGTCTTGGATGGCTGTGTTTTATTTTCTTTAATTGACTTGTCCATGTTTGTTGAAGTTTTTTGTGGTTTAAATTTTTTACAGGATAGGGTAACCGGCCCCATGCGCAACCCTCCTTAGTCGCTTTCTACGACATGCTTGGCAGGGAACAGTGTTACTATTCTTTGCTCCCATTTCGTGCCCCAGTAACACATGGGTGATCCCTGAGGAATAAAGAACACAAAATAGAAACATAAATAAACGTATAAACGTTACTGGAGACACCTTCAATACACGCACGAAAAACAAAACATGCCAGCGGCAAAAGTCTCTATAGATAAGGGTGGACTGACAGTGCTCAGGGCCCCCGGGGCAAAAAGGGTTATTGGGCCAATAAGGTTAATTGGCCCGTAACCACCTATCTAGTCGATTAAGCTAAATGGAGGCTAGGGAAGAGTGTGCCCTCAAGTTCTGTGGGCCCTCAGGTGCTGTCCGTTCAGTCCGCCCCTGGTTGCAATCAAAGTTGATTAGGTTCAATTCCTAACG
Organism: Oreohelix idahoensis; assembly: GCA_024509875.1. Classification (NCBI taxonomy): domain Eukaryota; kingdom Metazoa; phylum Mollusca; class Gastropoda; order Stylommatophora; family Oreohelicidae; genus Oreohelix; species Oreohelix idahoensis. Next base: position 69,528 of record JAMPIV010019729.1, read on the forward strand.
CACGCTCAATTACTGATTGCAGTGTTAATATTAAATACTTATTATTAAAGTTATGAATGTTTTATTCAGAAAACACTTTGAGAATTGTACTGTGCAGGGCAGAAATTTAAAAAGGTAGTAATGCCTATTTCTTTACCCTCATGAAATTCAGATTTCGTTCGCCCCCCCCCCCCCCCCCCCCCCCCCCCCCCCCCCCCCCCCCCACCTCTTCCATGACACCAGAATTCAGCCCTCAAGTTCTCTTGTAACCGTGGTTTCTCTTCTTACGCGCTGAGGTTGCCACCTACATGCCCAATCGCATACAAGTAGCCTTTTATGAAACGCCTGAAGGAACATTGTATCTCTTAAAGAGTCCTCCCGAGCTAAACCTGGCTTTGCATTTTTTGAAGCCTTCTTTTCTTTCTGAGTTTTCACTGTCTCGTTTGGGTAGGGGGAGGCAGGACGAAGTTCTGTTATCGGAAGCTTGGTGGTGTATCTTTGCACAGGACACTGCATTCTGTCAACACCGATAGAAAAAATTATTTAGTAAGAGAATGACAGAGCATGTCTTTCTCTGGGCTTCTCAAGCAGTGATTTCCACTGTATGGGGTGTCTCAAAGCAGGCGGTATTTACACCCTACATGTCACTTCTGAGGCGACCTTTTATTTTCCCGTTGATCGCCGTTCACACACACACACACGTGTGTGTGTGTGTGTGTGTTTGTGTGTGTGTGTGTGTGTATCTATGTATAATTTTTATTTATTTATTTGTTCAAACTTTTTTTTTTCAATTTTCCAGTTGTCCTCTCCATTAACTGAATCTTTCTTCTTCTACCTCATATAACCCCTTCCATCTCTATAACTCACTATTATTATTATATTTGGGTTGTTTCTTGTCCTGTTTCCTATCTTAGCATCTACTGTTTACACGCGGAAGTGGAAGCCATTTCATGTTTTCGTGGCGCGCTCTCTTGTTGGTGAGCAAGCTTGGTGTTAGCCGCTTTTAAAGGTAGTACTCATTCTTAAATTTTATTTTCTCGTGTGGCTTACTCAGATCTCACTTTCTTTCATTTTCCTGACGAAGGTTTTATAGCCGTAACGTTGGCTATTTTCTTTGTCTTTTGTCCTAGTAAGACGAATCACCTTTTTCGATTATTTTTTTTTCATTTCTATTCACACACAATTTTACTCATGGTTATATTAGTTAAGTTAGTCTTTAAGAATATAGGAGTGCGCTCGTCCAATGTCTCTTCTTCTGCGATCAGTTTCCTATGCTCAGCAATCTAAACAAGGAGATGAGTTGCCTCCATGAATCCAGTCGTCAGCAGGAAGTCCTAGCGGGTGCCGCACAGTTTCTCTTCCATTTTCGTCTCTTGGGTTCAGGTTTGAGCTCTCAAGTCACCAAAGAGAGGGCACGTTTGCACAAAGTGTTCCGGAGTCTGGAGGCCATTTTGGCATGTTCACTGGTCAGTTGGGGCAGCTTTCATTTTGTGTAGATGCGCTCGTAGTCTGCAGTGTCCTGTGCGGAGCCTAAAAATGGAGGTTTGCTGTTTTCTGTCTAGCGTTAGGATGGGGTCTTGTGGGTAATTGCTGCTTGGTCTCTGGCTTCATGCATTTTTGTACTTTCTTTTCATAAGTGTATTTGCTTCCTTCAGTGAGACTCTGTGGTGAAACTGTTCTTTCTGTGTGCCCGCTTTTGCCAGTCCGTCTGCTGCCTCACTTCCTGCAATACCACAGTGTGCAGGAATCCACTGCAGAGAAACTTTGTTGTTGACGGACAGCTGGTTCAGATGTTCTATGGCTGTTCTTGTTTTAAGAGATCTTCAGGTTCATTTTGAATAGTCTGGAGAATTGACATGCAGTCGCATAAGAAGACTATATTTGATCCTTTGAGTCATTGTTCCTCCAGTAACTTTGTAGCCTCTAGGATTGCCTGTAGCTCTGCCCTGTAGTTTGTTGAGAGTTCTCCAGTAGCAATTGATTGTTCTATTTTTGGAGCGTGTGACATTAGAGTTTGGATCGCAGCTCCTCCTTTCCTTACTGCTTCTTCGGAAGATCCGTCAGGGAAGACATGAATCCACTGTGGACTAGGGTATTGGTTGTTGAGGTGATCTGTATCTTAAATCTTTCTCTTCTCTCATTTCTTCCTGTCCAAGACTACTTTTTGCACTGACTTTATAGAAATACTCAGCAAGGGCAGTTTTTTCTTTATCTGTTTCGGCTTTCTTTGGTAGTTTGATTGTTGGCATTATTGTTTTCTTATTGTTCCCTTTGATTGCCTTAAGTTTTTCCTTACTTCTTTAATTTGAGTGCAAGGACTAAGTGACTGACAAAACTCCTTCAAGTGTGTTTCTTTGGCTGTGAACATTATTCTGTTACTCATTCCTAATATGTAATTATAATAACAATAATAATACTTCAAAAAAGAAATTCAACCAAATAGAAACTAATCAACAAAAACTAACAAACAATTAAAGAAAAACAAAATTATTGACTACTCAAAGTGCAAGGAAAGACAAAGACGTAACAAACAAACAAAAATCGAGACTTAAAAAGAAGAAATACTAATATAAATTAAAACCATCAACTGAAAAAGACATTAGTTAGCTAAATACAAAACTAAAAATAAGGTTGCATTAAATATCCTAATTATAACCAAATGTTAGGATGAACAGGGTAGACCAAGATGGTGGAAGAGCAGAGGCAATAATGGTCAGCTGTTGTGCCCTGTCATCTTCTTCATCACCTTTTTAAATACAGTAGAACCTCTATAAGTTGACCACCCAAGGGACTGTAGCAAACCGGTCAACATACGGAGGTGGTCAATATACGGAACGAGGCCTATTGTTCTGATACTTTACTTCCTTGAACAGCTTATATTGGAGAATTCAGTATCATACGAAATCATACATAATCACAACATCAAATCAAATCATCAACATCTGTTTTATCATGGTTTAATCATTCTTTCTGAAAAAAGGAGTCAATCTTGGTCTGTGTCTTATTCTTATTACAAACATAAGTGGAGAAAGCACTCTCAACGCTGGCTACACCACTCAACATACCTGGGCATTTTTCCACAGCAAATGACTTCAACTGCATTATCAGATGCCTGACAGCCTCTTCTTTTGGAGTCTCTGCAATTTCTGTGTCATCGTCACTTGCTTCTTCAACTTCACCAGCTGCTTCATGCATTGTTATGCTTGTCTATACTTCGGTCAATATCGCTTGGAAAATTTCTTCTGGGTCAGGTTCATTACAGGTTGCCACCTCATCATCCATTGCAACAAAACCTTCAAAATCTACTCCTTCGAATTCTGCCATTGGCGATGGACTGTCCGATGGGGCTAAAACGTCATGCTCTTGGGTTGTGACAAATCCACATTTCTTGAAACACTTCTGTATCGTTTCCGGCTGAACTTTATTCCAAGCAGAACTGATCCAGAGGACAGCATCCAGAGCGTTAACTGATGCAGCGGATGAAGTTGCTTCCACAGGCGGACCACAGATATGTTTTTAGTAATGACCCACTGCAGGAGCTGGGCCCGGTAGTGCATTTTAAATGTTTTGACGATGCCTTGGTCAAGAGGTTGGGTTTTTGAGGTCGTGTTTGGAGGCAGAAATTTCAGTGTCCCGTTTGTGAGATGTTCCACTTGTGGGTGGCCAGGACAGTTGTCTACTGTCAGTAGAATAGACCGTTTCTACTTCTTCATTTCTCGGTCGATGCCCATTACCCACTCCTCAAATAGGGCGCCAGTCATCCATGCGGGTTTGTTTGATCTCCAAGTGACGGGGAGGTCTTCGGGCTTCAGGTTCTTGAATGCGCGTGGCTTTGCCGATTTACCAATCACCAAGGGCTTTAGTTTCTCTCCGGTTGAGCTTAGCGCAAAGCATAAATGTGAAACGTTCTTTGGAAAGTTTTCCGCTCTTACATTTGTCACCCTTCATGGCGAGGCTCCTGTCAGGCATCGCCTTGAAAAAGAGTCCGCACTCGTCAGCATTAAAGATATCGTCGTCTTTGAAACCTTTGGCGTAGTAAGGAAACTTTTCGATGAACTCTTCCACAGCTTCTACTGGAACTTCATTGGATTCACCACAAAACACTTTCTGGGAGATCGCGTGTCGCAGTTTAAATTTCTCGAGCCAACCACTTGATGCTTGGAAATCTTCTGCCACCCCGAATTCCCTTGCGAATCTTTTAGCAACTTCTTGAATCATCGGCCCGGAGATTCGGGCGTTAACTGCCCTCATTTGTTTGAACCAGTTTAATGTGGCTTCATTGACTTCATCTAGGGGTGTTTTCCTCCTTTTCCGCTGTAGATCTCCGCTTTCCTTACCACATCTCTCCAAGTACTCATATTTACGTTTTTGGATGTTGCTAACTGTGGTCTTGCTAACCCCAAAATGTTCTACCGTCTTTCTTTGGCTGCTGCTTTCCAGAAAATGTAGAAGATCAACCTTTTCCTTCATTGTCAGCTCTAATTTTGTCAACGATAAAGTGTATAAAACAGTCTGAGAGAGAACTTACAGTTTAGTAGTTGAATTACTATCAACCGGCAGGGCAGTCATAGCAAGAATGAAGATTTTGCTTAGAAGTTGGTCTTTTTATACTGCATGTTTGCGAAAAAATCAATTATGTAAATTTTCTTTGTCGGCAAGCATCATTCGAAAAGCGGTCAGAAAGCCTGTGTCGACAAAATTCAAAGACACTGATTTTTTTTAAAACTGGTCAAGTAATAGAGGGTAAATTACTATTGTGTATCATAGTCCAAGTGGTCAAGATACAACTTACAGAGGTGGTCAACTTATAGAGGTCGTCTTCCATTGAGTACATGTGGTGTGTGTCCGGTCTATAAAAATGTGGTCAACTTCGGGAGGTGGTCAATGTAGGGAGCTGGTCAACTATGGAGGTTCTACTGTATATATAAATATATTTTGTCTATTCAGTTTTTTTCTTTATCTTTTGTTTCCTTCTCTTTTTAATCAACACTATCATTACCCAAAAAAAAAAAAAATGTGCAATGTATAACTTTAGAGTACAAGAAACAGTGTGTAAATGAGTGTGTGCAAGGAGTGAATTTTTTTTTTTTTTGGTTTTTTCTCTATACAGGTGCTCATTGCTTTTTTGTTTTACATTTTTATACTTATATTCATGCTGTTATTGTCAATATTTTAATGCATATGTCTGTAAATTTCCACGGAATGTGAATTAAAAATAAAATAATATTCATGAGGTGTCAGACAAGGTTGTGTGCTGTACCCTTGCCTATTTAATCTACACACCGAAACAATTTTCAAACTCTCCATACCTAAAGGTCTTTTATATTTGGTCGTGCGACCTAATATAACCGACTAGGTTGAACGGGACGCGCCTCGCCAAAACGAGGCAAATTTTTTTTTTTAAATGTTCAATGTGGGATGTTTTCAAGACAATAATATAGAACATTTCTTGTTAAAATGTAAGAGGTATGAATAAATGAGAATACCAATATTAGGTTATTTGAAAGCATCCAACTTACCTACTGTTACGTACATTTATTACCTAAGGGGGTAGTCTTCGGTCCTGCCAAATGTACGCACCAGTTTTATGTAGTTATATTATTTGTGCGTTCGATTGATTCACGCACTGACGTGCACAAAGCAGTGAGTGTTGCTTTGGAACGCACGTGTAACCTAGTTGAGTAGTTTGTGACGTCAGGTTTTGAAGTGGAAACATGGAACTGGCTTGTGTCCATGATTGTAATTTTATATTGTGTATCCAATGGCATGTTGAAGGAAGCCATTTATTATTGTGATTTGTATTGGTCTTCAGGTCGAAGCCAATCGCAGATACACAATATAAAATTTATGTCAACGTAAGTTTACTTCTGACGTCCACTTCAACTAGGTTACACGTGCGTTCCAAAGCAACACTCACTGCTTTGTATGCTGTTCTTACAATGCATATGACTTTTAACATATGAAAGTCAATTAAATATCTGTTAAAGTCAGTTATATAACTGGAACCACCAGGCCGTTACCCGCTTCCACTTTAATATTATTCTTGTTCAGAGTGTCTTCTTGATTTTGTTCGTTTTTTTTTTAATTTTAATTTTTTTTTTTTTTTTAAATTAAAAAATAAATAAATTATTTAACGTATAAGCATAATTGTGATTATTGTATTTACAATCATTTGACAAATGTGATGCCACTTTCTCATATCGGCAGTTGTTTGGAATTGAAAACAATATATATCCTAATTATAACCCAACAGGGGTTGAACGGGATATTTTTCTTCATGAATTTATTATCTACACTGTAGATCATTAATTTAAAAAAATAAAAAGAATAAAAACCCTTGCTAACGACCATAATGGAATGCCGAGCTGTAAGCAAACGTGCAAGACGAAGGCAGTGCTATAATTCGGAAGATAACTTCAAAAGATGGACAGGAATGAACTATCAAGGCAAGAGACGGAAGACGCTGCAGATCCATTGCTGCTGACCTTCGTGTGGAGATGGCAGCAGGTGATGATAATGATGATAAAAGACAAGTGGTGTCTCTGACTGTTAAAACGCTGCATGATGGGAGAAAACAAAGACTTTGAGCAAGTTAGTGTAGTCAAGGGAAGTAAAAAATATATTTTTAATTAATCAACGGAAAATAACAATAATAAAAAATTTTATTAGCTTTTATATAATACCGTTGTAAAAAGTTTCCTATGCTATTGTAATAATTAAACAAATCTAATTTACAATAATTATTATGCATTATGTAAAAGAAAAAAAATTTCTGGTTTTTTTTTAAACAACAAAATAAATAATAATTTTAGATAGTTAAATTTTTTGAGCCAGGATTAAGTTTGAGTATTAGAATTAGTCTTGCACTCTATGGTTTTAACCACCATTCGAGACAAGGTCTTTATGCTATTGATTCAAAGTTCTCAGTACGCTACACAAGACGAATTTCAGATAAGTTTTTTCTCTTCGCTAACATATTTAATCTCAATATTAATAATAACCTCTAGTATTGGTTAATTGCTTTTAACGTTAGTTAATAATTGATTGGAGTATTGGTTTAAATAAAAAATATAAGTGAAATAGAATAAATAAGCCCAGGTAGGCCAACCACGTGGGGTCTTCTTTTGTAAAGTGCCGTAGCCATCTTGTTTTTCTTTGTGTAATTAATACAGGCATCTTTCATCGTTGAGACGCGCGTGAACAAAATTAAAGTTAATTCAAATTTACTAGCTTAGTAGTAGGACTAGTCAGCTTTTAACTATTGATATCTAAACATAATTTAAAATTTATATATTAAAAAAAATATTAATAACTTGTCTTGTGTTAATTTAGCATAGATAGAGCATAAATACTAATTGTAAGTCATCAGTGATAGGTATAAAATAAAGACAGAGTAATTAGCCAATATTTAAAAAAAAAAAGAGAGAAAGAAGTGCAGCCAGCTTATAATGCCAAGGGAAATAATCTACTAATTATTTTTTAAATTGTTTTATTTTTAGTAAAATAAATAGGCCTAGTCATAATTTATCTTAATTTGTGTTATTTAGCATTAGACAGTGAACCAGAGGATAAATCACAATGCCACCAATGCTCAGGTCGCAATCCGGAGAGGGAAAAGCATGGGTCAAACCAGCTGAAAAGGGTAGAACACCAAACCCGACAGAAAAGAACAGGATCACTAGCCCTATAGTCAGAAACACAGAAATTGGACCCAAAATAGAAACAATAAAGGAAAATCTGAAAGGAGGCGCAATTAAAACTGCAGTAAGCAGAAACAACAAAAACGAAGACGCAGGAACCCGGACAGCAAACAAACAGACAGGACACAGGAAAGAAGACAACCACGAGACCACAAGCAAAAAAAGTCAGGAAACCAGAGGAGGAGAAAACAAAGAAACCAAAAACAGAATCAAAATAACTCAGATAGCTGGAACAGAAGCCACACTGAGATCTCTCCCGGATGACAAAATCCTGGTCATTCTAGAAGCAATAATAGGAAAAAAATATATTGACAAAGTGCAAAGACATGGAAATGGAGTAACAATCACTGTAAACAACACAGAAAAGGCAAGGCACTGTTACATGAATTAAAAAGTAACCCAAAAGAAGCACAACTCGCACATGGGATAAAGGTAAAGATTGAATTGATCAAGGAAATTAGAAGATTCGTCATCAAAGGGGTCGACTCAAACCTAACAGAAGAGGAGATCCACACTAACATAACGAAAGAAAACCCACAAACAAAGATAGAAAAAGTAGAAAGAATCAAAACCAAAGAGCAAAAGAATACGACAGTGGTAGTGATAAGTGTAAAGGGCACAGAAATACCCAAGCAAGTCAAACTCCACCAGAGAGCCAAAATGACAGAGGTATTCATACCTAGCATTATACAATGTACAAACTGTCAAGGCTTTAGCCATACCCAACATGTGTGTAAAAGAGCGACACGGTGTAGTTTCTGTGCGGGAGCACACAGACATGTGGACTGTCCAATGGCTAAGGAGGACAAAGATTATAAACGAGAAAACAAAAACAGAAAATGTGCAAACTGCCAGGGTAACCACAGTGCCAGGTATCAGGGATGCCCAGTCTATCAAGAGACAAAACACATATTAAAAGAATCACTAGAAACAAACAAACCATTCTGGCAAATAAAAGAAAGACAGAAAACAAACAACCATCTTCAAAACTCTCAAGAAAGTATCATTAAGAAACAAATAAAACAAATAACCAGTGAAATGAAAGACATAAAGGAAAAAATCCAGAAAGATGATAAAATCAAAACACCCATAAACAGTAAAGAAGATGACAACACAGAAGAGACAGAATATAACCTCATCCAAGCCAGACAGGTACTAGAAGAAATGAAAACAGCACAAAAGGAAATAGAGAGAGACCTCAAAAAAATAGCAGAGATAAAAGAAGCTAATGAAGAAATCCTAAAAAAAATAGAGAGAGAGAAAGAGCTAGGCCTATAGAAAATATGGAAAAAAAATTTAAGGAAACAGTGGAACTACACCTACCATACCTCGCAGAAAGAGTTCAGAGTATAATGGTTACTTGGAATGATGAGTTTGTAGAGAACATAAGAGGTAAAGTGCAAAACCAAAAAAAGTAGATCCCTTATCAAAAAACCTAATAAAAACAATAACATAACTAAGCTAACCATACTAAATGGGGACCAAAGACTCTAGAGCTATCAAAGTAGTCCAGTGGAACTGTAGGGGTGCCAGGAAGAACTTGATGTCTCTTATGGGACAGTATAAGGAGGCAAAACCCATCTTTGCAATACAAGAAACCCTCCTGAACCCCAAACAAAAACTGAACTACCAAGGGTATATAACACTTAGAAATGATAGACCTGAGGGAAGAGGAGGGGGCGTGGCCTTTTTAATACATGAAGACTACAAAATATTAAATTGGGAACAATTCAACACAGAAAATATTGAAGGAATAAGTATAACATTAGACAGTGAGCCAGATAACTTAAAAATAATAAACATTTATAGCCCCAAGGGTAATATAACCGATAGGGACATTGCCACTATTAACACACAAATAGACCAAAGAACATTATTGGTAGGTGACTTTAATGCACACCATGAGGCATGGGGTAACAACAGTAAGGATCCAGCAGGAAAAAGACTGTTGGACTACATTGAAAGTGCTGAGCTAATCATACTAAATGATGGCTCAGTGACAAGGGTTAACCCATGCAACAGTGGAGGAGATACAGCAATAGACATAAGTATTATAACACCAAACCTAGCCTCTACTAAATGGGAAGTACTGAATGACTCCAGCTCAGACCACTTACCCATAGAAATAAACCTAAACGACAAATATAGAACTAGTCCAAAAAGCTCGAAACCCACATTCAACCTAAAAAAGGCAAATTGGGAGTCCTTCCAATTAGAGCTAGGTAAACTAAGCATAGAACAAATTGAATCTAACAGTATAGATATATTTGCAGAAAAACTAACAAATGAGATTTTAAAAATAGCAATAAAATATATACCAAACAGGAATATGCCTGAGCACTTAAAACCAACACAAAAAGGTAAAAATAGGAAAAGAAACAAAGATAAAAATCCAGTACCATGGTGGACAGACAGATGTTCAGAACAACTGAAATTGAGGGAGAGGGCCCTTACAAAGTATAGAAAAGCCAAAACTGAAGAGAATTACACAAACTATAAAAAAATAAGAAATGAAACAAATAAAATAATATTCAGAGCTAAAGAAAAGAGTTGGAGAAAAATTTTGTCAAACATTAAACCATAGGTCCCAAATAACTACAGTTTGGAGAAAACTAAAAGCAATTAAAGGAGGAAACAGCAAAAAATTTAAAATCCCAACAATTAAAATACCAGAGAGAGCTGAAACAGATAGAGAAAAAGCCAACATACTAGCTAAATACTTTTATCAGGTTAGTTCAATAGACAGTCTAGATAAGGCAGAAATAAATAGACGAAAAACACTGCTAGAAAAATTAAAAGAAGAAAATATGGAAACCACACAGGATGCTAAGTATTTAAATGCAGATATTACAGTAGATGAAATAGAAAGAGCTTTAGCAGAAAAAAAACCAATACTACCTCTGGGGAAGACATTCTGAGCTATGAAATCCTCAAAAAGGTACCAAATACAACTCTAAGAGTGATTGCATCCCTCTACAACAAAATCTGGCACACGGGAAAAATACCATGTTCATGGAAGACAGCAGTAGTCATCCCCATACTAAAGCCAGATAAGGAAGCACATGATGTCAGCTCATACAGGCCAATATCGTTAACATCACATCTAGGAAAAATTCTAGAAACAATAGTCAACAGCAGACTAAAATTTCATCTCGAAAAGCATAATTTGTACAGTCCAACCCAGGCAGGCTTTAGAAGCCAACATAGTACAATAGAGCAACTGCTGAGGCTGGAACATGATGTTAAAACAGGCTTCAAAAGGAATGAAAAGACAGTAGCTATATTCCTTGATGTAGCAAGAGCATATGATGAGTGTTGGAGGGAGGGTGCACTACATAAAATCAGGAAACTAGGTATAGTAGGCAGAACCTACAATTACCTAGAAAACTTCCTGCAGGATAGATACTTCATGGTACAAATAAACAATGATAGATCTGAGGTATATGAGCAACAGAATGGAATTCCCCAGGGATCAGTAATATCACCATCAATTTTTACGATTATGGTCAACGACCTAGGCGACGAGTTTAAGGACTTAAAAAACAACCTATCTCAGTTTGCAGATGATGCTGCGATATGGAGAACGGGAAGAAATCTCCCATTCCTCTATAAAACAGTACAAAAACAAATAGATAAAGTATCTGACTGGATGAACAAGTGGGGATTTAATCTAAACGTTAAAAAAACCATAGGAATGATTTTCAGTAGAGGGCGTGTAATTAAAAACAATATAATTGACATAAGCATTAATAAGCAAAAAGTATGCACAGCAAAATCAACTAGATTTCTTGGCATGGTACTAGACCAGCAACTAAACTGGAACAAACACATAGACCTTTTAGTGCAAAGCAGTAGAGGACTTATTAATATGCTAAGATATATGAAAGGAAGTGGTTGGGGCGCCTGCAATAAGACAATGTTAACATTCTATAAATCATTTATTAGAGGCAAACTTGACTATGCCAGTGTTGTCTATGCATCAGCCGCCCCAAGCAATAAGAAGAAACTAGACACAGTCCAAAACCAGGCACTATCAATAATAGCAGGTGCCTCAAAGGGAACATCAGCAGAAGCACTAGAAGTAGCGCTAGGCATTATACCCCTGGAACTAAGGAGAAAAGAACTGAGATTCAGCTACTGGGCAAGAGTGGCAAAAGATCCAACTCACCCGGCACATAAAACCTTTGATAGGGGTAACCAGTACATAGGCCACATTCCATTAAACCATAATAGATACCCGTCAGGGTGGAAAACAATGGATGAAGTGGATCAATACCCAGACCTGTTTAATGCGATAAACAGTAGTGCTCTGTATAAAGCAAAGATCCCACCATGGGAATTAAAAGTGCCAGAAACTGACTCCCACTTACCAAAGATCATAAATAAATCTAACGACATAATCTCAGCAAAAAGTAAAACACTAGAGTACATAGAACGGTATACAAATAATAGCCTAACTATATATACAGATGGGTCCAAAGATGAAGAAGGACAATTAGGAGCAGGAATAGCAATACCAAAACTAAAAATTTATAAAAGATACAAAGTAACAAGTAATACATCTATCTTTACAGCAGAATTAGTGGCAATCCTAAAAGCTTTAGAAATAGCTGCAGAAAATCCACCAAAAAAAGTAACCATTCTCACAGATTCCCTATCATCAGTACTAGCAATCAGAAACAGAACAGAAGGCAGCAGGCCAGACATTATAGAGGAAATACTACAGGTTAATACATATCTACAAAATATAGGATGCAGTGCAACACTAACATGGATACCATCACATGTGGGGATAGCAGGAAATGAGCTAGCAGACAAAGAAGCCAAAGGGGGGAGAACTAGCCATAACCAAATTGAAGTAGGCTTAGGGAAGTTTGAAATTAAGAGCTTAATTGCTCAAAAAATAACTAAAGAATGGATAACAGCATGGGACCTAAGTAAAAAAGCAAGACACTCATATAAAATCCTTAAAAAACCAAGCAAAAAATGTCAAATAAAAGATGAACTAAAAATACCAATTAATAAAAAATTGCTGAGACTCAAGCTGGGAACTGGATATTTCATGATAGAGGAACCCACATGTGAAGAGTGTCAAGAACCAAACACAATTAGGCACTTTCTAGTGGACTGCAAAAAATATGACCAACAGAGGCAAAACATTAAGACATACTGTAGTAACCACAAGGTAGAAATGAGTGTAGAAAATCTCATAGGCACAAAGAGCCCTTCAGAAATGCAAAAGTTAATAAAACACTATATTACAAAAACTAAAGCTAACATATAAAAATCAAATAAGGAATTGAACCAGTAGTCCAAACTGGTGAAAGACTCGCCCCAGAAACATACAGATTAACCAAATAAACCATCCAGTAAAAATCAAAAACATACTAACTTAGAAAATAGCATATATTGGAATTTTTTTTAAAAACCATGTTGAACTATAACTACAAAAGGAAAAATACCGACTAGAGATAATATAATATAAAACAAATACAAACAAAAACATATTACAATAAAAGAAACACGTCCTGATATAACCAACAAATCCATGTACATGGTAGATGGTTGAAAGGGGCGTGCTACAAAATGAAGTAGCAAACACATTAATAAAAAAAAAAAAAAAAAAACGACCATTCAAATTGACTCAAATAGAAACCCCATTTAAATAATGCTGCAAAGACTCCACGGTGACACGTCTTGATATCCGACCTTTTGGCTAAGACCTTTGTGTCTTAGCTAGGGAACTGCAGCGTATTTTACGCTGCACAACCCAATGCCTAGAATCCGGCTTTTGGCTGGGATCATGTGTCTAGACGCAGGGACCAGTAGTGACATTTAGTCATGAGGTCCTTTGTGTAAGAACATAGAAGACCACTACAATGACACATGGTGTCATTGGGTCTTCGTGTGTTGGGACATGTGGTCTTGACCAGAGCCGGGTTTGGGGCGGGGACAATGCGACCTCATGCGAGGAAAAAATATGCGACCTCAAGCGAGGGGGAAAAAAAAAAAGTCTTAGCTAGGGGCGGGGCGTGCGACTCATGCGAGTCTAAAATATGCGACCTCATGCGAGGAAAAATTAATGCGACCTCATGCGAGGAAAAAAAAAAAGCGACTCATGCGAGTCTAAAATATGCGACCTCATGCGAGGAAAAAATAATGCGACCTCATGCGAGGGGGGAAAAAAAAAAAAGGTTTAATTTTTGCCTCGGTATTACCGGCCGACTAAAAAAAAAAATTGTTGGAGTGGAACAAGGAGTATATCGGGCCGAAACACTTGTCGGACGTGGGGATATCATCTGATGATCAGATAACCTCCTGTTGTGTCGCTGTGTTAAGAGTTTCCTATCGTAGGTTTAGTTTCTAGTACTTTTTGTTGTCACTTATACCCTATTAGAACAATCATCCTGAGTCATGCAATTAAAATACTGTAGCCATGTAGTCTGTATGTTGTTTTAACTGTCTGGTTGTGTTAGTAGAATAGAAGATTTGTCCATAACAATTAAAAAGCAATATTCATGTGCTTTGCTTTTTTTTTTTAATGCGCAATTATTTTGGTTTAATAATACTGCATCAAGCAGGTTTCCAGTTGTAACATAACTCTGTCGACATATATTAAAACGAAACTCGTTACTCGCTTTCGCCCTGTATGCAATTAGTTTTAAGTCATTTTAGAGCAAAAATTTTAGTTGTTGCAGAAAGCAGAATTATTAAAGATACTATTTCAACTATATTCTTAAATGCAAGGGCCGTAATCAAGAAAAATAAATTTAACGAGTGTCTAGAAATCCAAAAGATCAAATCATTATTAAATGGTTCTAATTTGTAACTCTACTTTTCTTTACTTTACAAAGCAATTTAAATTATTTAGATATACATTTTTGATTTAAGTGAAAATTAAAAAACACACTTACTTTTTTTGTTGGTAGTATTTAAGTTATTTTTACTATTGTCGCAGATATAGTTGATGGTGCACTCCAATTGTCGGAGAATGAGAACCCAATGGTCGCATAAAGAGTTTTACTTTTATAGTGATGATATAAGTAAGGAAGATGTGTAGAAAGCGCATCGACCTTTAGACACTAGTTTTCACAGAGGTGAGCTAGTGTTGAGGGAAAGAGTTAACAGAAGGGCACAGGTTGGTGTCAGTGAATCTCTCACCTTTAGACTACCAACTCTTGTATTTTTCTGGCGACGACTAACTCTTTCTTACTCAAATCTTTTTGAAGATGAACTAGTAGTAACAGGTAATAATACAAGGAGGGTTGAGTATGTTTTTCTGAACAGAACATACAATCTACTAAGTCAAACTCAGAATGATGGTGAGTTACAGAATGTACATAATTACTTTAATTACAGTAGAAAATAAAATCAATGTTGACATGTACTTTTGGAAAAGAAATACTAGGAAATTTAGAACTGTCAGTGTCTTTGGTTCAGATAAGAATAAAAGGCTATTTTCCTCACTGACGAAAGTTTATTCCTATGGCTATTTCTTGGAAAAGTGAATTCTGACGTTGGTCTGGGTTTTACGTAGACTTATCTGCTTGGACTTCTCCAGGGCGTCTCAGTAGGTAGGAGTTACCAACTGGATAATGTGCTTCAGTTGAGCTACAGTCCAAGAGATGACTAGGCTGTTCGTTCACCTGGTTGTGAAGTTGAGTTAGGAGGTTCAGGTGCTGACGAGGTGTTGACTGCTTAAATCTGTAAACTGCTCAGGGTTGCTGACTTGTGAACACCGCTAGAGGGTTTGAGACGTAAGCACTAGTTCTCTCTGTAGCATAGAGCAACTAGGCGGTTTACTCGCAACAATTTACAGCAATCAAAATCCAGAAACTGGCTAGGATTCTGCAACTGGGCTGAGGAAGATAATGCAGGCAATCAATCTTCTGTTTTATACAGATATATTAACTACAGCCATTCTGGACATTTCGTCTCAGAATGGTGCCTAATAATATATTTACCTGAAACCGTAACGTCAGTCTTCCTTAAAGGCGACTGACCATTTGTTTACAAATTCCTGTCTAGCGGTAGTCTCACACTGGTCAGGTCAGTCAGGTCAACCTTTGTTATAAGCAGACGCCTGGCCGTGTGCGTTCATGCGTGACTGCATTGGAGGAATATTTCATTCACTCGTCCATTGAACAACATGGTTCTTCTCTCGTTCACAACAGTTTGCTTCATCACATTCCTAATACAATTAGCTTGTAGTACTTTCTCATATCAGCCAGTACCTACATCATTATAATGCATCATTAACATTCAGAATACATAAATGCAAAATAGCTATCATTCTAATGTAAAGAAATCAAAACCACAATATTAAGTATTTCACACTTTACATCAATTAACTAATCCCTTGATATTAGAGTTAGCTAATTAAGCGAATACTGAGAGTTTGCTTACCGCTCAGGACTTTATCCACAGCTTAAGAAATAGAACTTTAATAGCTTTTACTCTCAATCACATGAGATATGAGGTAAGTTGAGGCTTCTCTTCTATAAGCGTGCGTGGTCTTCCAACGGTTAATCAGCAAGTGATCTTAAAACTCAGCATTCGTTTGCATGAAGTTAAAACATTTCTGTTCCCACGCCAAGAGTTAATTATTTCCCGTCTCATGCTTAGACACGTACCAAGATTTATCGTGGCGGTCTCCAGTTGACCACTGAACACGGAAATTTAATACTCTGGGAACCACTGGTTTCGACCAAGCGAATAAATCGTATAAGACATCCCTAAAGAAATGCTTTTAAGTGCCTTTGTAGAAGAAGATAAAATTTGGGATCGTATGACAGGACTATTAGTGAAGACTTGAAAAACAGCTAAAGAAACGAACGCAGGTGCAAATATTTTCGTAGAGAAAACAGACAAAATGTGAAGGAATAGAAAAGTAAGGAATTTTAACATAATCTAGACAAAACCTTCGAGCACTCTGTGACAGATATCTATATCAAATTTATTTACATTTTACAAAGTAGTTTCTGTTATTTTTTTTAGCAGCTCTTACATAGTTTTTAAAAGACCCTACAGAATGTATCACTAAAACAGTCCGCAACATATGTTATATTTAGACATGTCCCTTATAATATAACCAACGGACTCTATGTTGAACGGTGCGTGCATCGACAAAACGAGGCAAAATTATATTCATTTGGTAGTACATATTTACTAAGTGTGGGGAAAAGGAGCCGGGGGGGGGGGGGGGGCGAGTAGTAAAATAAGCAGCACTGTTCATTAGATCTGAGACCCCTGAATTTAAACAATTTTGAGAATCACAGGAACGAACAGTGGGAAGTTACGAAACTGAGTCGAGATATTGAACCAGGTGACATAGAAGCAAGGAGACAGGTTAATATTAGAGAACTGGAAACCTTGTTGAGAAACCAGCTGTTTATAATTTTGTGTGTCGCAGGGCAATATCCCTGTAGCTCTGTCTATGTAGGTTAGCGGAAATCATGTTGCCTTGAGAACGCGGCGAAGGACACTCGTGATTAGAGGGATAGGTTCTTGAAGTTATTGAACGTGTGTAGGATAGATGTCTGGAGAGAAGAGTGTGGGAAGGGTTTTGGTGGTAGGAAAACGGATGGGTGAAAGATGTTCATGGAAACGAAAGAAGAGTATTCTAGAGTAGGGATCGGAAACTGGTCACTCGCGTCCTTAGGTAGATCAATCAATCAATCAATCACTCAATCAATCACTCAATCAATCACTCAATCAATCAATCACTCAATCAATCAATGCTCGTTAGCTCCCCAAGGAGCACAAACCTTCAGCAAACACATGTCAAGTCCTCACGTCACGTGTCATCAGTAAAAGTTCTTTCCACGTCTTCTCATTGGGCGTTGTGATAAACGAGCGCCAAGGCCTTATAGCTCTATCGTTTCCTACATCTTTCGTATTTTATTTTCTCCCACATTTGTGCTCTTTCATCCCACATTTGCTATTTCATTGTTTTGATTACTCGCGACCGGTATCTATAGAACCGCATTTGTTCTTTCATCAGTGGTAAAATAAAGTCTTTTGATTGAGTCCCCATACCTGACATCATCGTTTGAAGTCCACATTACATCGTGATAAATCTGGTGAAAACACACCTGGTCAACCAAATCAGACATCTGGGCATTATACAATTTCTGGGGACTGTTGTTATCTTTGTTGCTCGGCCGCTGTCCATACAAGCGACGGGTCACCACATTGGACGCCCAGCTTGGCCAGGTGAAAACGTCTCATGCTGTTTAAACCAACCGG
Organism: Oreohelix idahoensis; assembly: GCA_024509875.1. NCBI lineage: Eukaryota > Metazoa > Mollusca > Gastropoda > Stylommatophora > Oreohelicidae > Oreohelix > Oreohelix idahoensis. Next base: position 87,455 of record JAMPIV010019729.1, read on the forward strand.
CATGTAATCAATAGGCGGCGCCACAGAAGAGACATGTTAACACGCTGGCGACAATGGACGGAGGTTACAAAGAGTACCGCCAACACACGGAGCGATAGACAATCAGAGAGTAATATGACAGCACTTTTGCATTGGCCAGCCAATTATCTCAATACCTGTTTGTCAGGCAAGCCAGGCAACGAAAGTTGGTCGCGAATTACCCCACCCACTTTTGGACTGACAGGGAACAAGAGCGATCCTGGGAATGAGTGATCAGAGGGTCTCTTAGGTATTGGTTGTATGGGCGGAGTTGTACGTCACCGGTCCAAGGAACCCACATTGGACTTCTAGAGATAAAATATACCGCGTAGCTCGCTAGAGAGGGGAGTCCAGTTTTTACATTGTGAGGTTAAGATTAAATCCCTAAAACGCCTAGCCTAAATACACGTGTTTATTCAGAGTGGATAATAATTCATTTCTGGGGTGAATTGTGTTCTTAAAGGACTTTGCGAAGGGAAAGGAAGGTTAGTAGATCTTATACAGATTATTAATACATTTTCTTATTCTTTGTTTAGATTAACCTCACAGCTAAATGTGCGAAAGGTAGAGTTTCAATTAATTCTTTTCATAACTGATTAATAAAATCAGAAGATTATCCTAGAAGATGATAGGATGATAGGAGGTAATTAATAGTTCATACTTCACCTTCATCATCATCACAGTCTCCCATGCGCACACACTCTCATGCACAAGATATTTAACATCATTAGAATCGAACTCAGAGAGAGATCAATAATGAGCAGTATGTAAAGTTTCTTTTCTTCTTTCCACTCTGTAAAGTGTCAGTCGGTATGCTCTGTAAGGAAGAGTGGTGTGTTGTTGAGATCAGGCATGCTCCAGTCTACCCAGCTGTAAATGGGTAACTCACCCTAGTCCTGAGTTAGGGAAGGCAAAGGCTCCAGGGGAAGCAGGCCCTAAACTTGGTCACTCCAACCGACGCAGGATGGTGTATGTATGAAGTAGAAGTGTAGAGTGTGATTACCGCGAATGGTGTACTGTTCGTGTGCTGACCAATATAACCACTCATACACATGTGTCTACAAGGCACCAATGCAGACTGCTGGAATCTTTGTTTACTCAATTTATTCAGACGTACACACTGGGACATACGAGTACATCATGGTATGTTGACATATCAATTTGTAGGTATACATAGCAGATCTGAAGTCATGACACATTCAGAAATAATGGGCAGTACATCAAAAGTTCAATGTCATGATATATTATGGCCGCATCCCCCTATCTGACTAAACGCGTCAGTGAAGGCAGATCGGTAAATAACTAAAGTTATTTGACGTCCATAGTTTGTAGCATATATTATGAAACCACGAAAGAGGGGGTTTCTAGCAAGATTGAGATCTCCCTGTCACTGTCCGATAATAGGATAAATAATCTGTTCTCTTGGCAGTGATCAAAACATATGATGACCGAAATCTAACATGGCTGCCTCCCTGAGTTGTCGTTCACTCATTCATAGGAAGGAGAATATAAGCCAGAGTTAATTTATAATGGGTATATAAATGATTTCATAAATGTTCCCATACAGCTCTACGGTGATCAGGTTAATTCACGTAGCCATAACCGCTGCAGGAAAGTCTGTCATCTTCGTCGATACAAAACACGACCCTAGCGATACGAAGCACAATGTTCCATCTAGGTCGAATCGACATGAGATCATCAAAATAGGGTCTGGCAATACATGGAGTCCGAATTATACATTGTACCGTACCTTAGGAGAGTCTCTAACATAAACTATAGTAGAGATACCATCTCCTTTAGAAGAAAACCACTTCATGAATTATATTTCCTTAAAAATCTACCAGCCCTTTGAAAAATGCGTACCCGCCATTATCACGGTACATCGGAACTCATCACGACTTGTCAAGACAACTCATACTTCCGCTAGACCGGAATAACAAGAATCTAGTCCCTCCTACCCATCCAAAATATGCAATATAGGACTGATTCTACTTGTACTAATAATATGTAATACATATGAATTCAGGCCATAAACACAATAAGCAAATTAATATATTTTCTGGCCCTAAAAAATAAGTACAAACGTAAGCGCAATATCCTTGCGCTGGATCAATATCCAGAACGATTACTCCTATAATCAAAAGTGTGAATCAAACATGGATTCTCTCGCTTTTACCATAGACAGCATTTTCATACACAAATGAATGAATGTCTATATTTTTCCCATATTAAATAGCCATATCGATTTTTGTAATATGTGCGTCAAAATATGCACGCAACACAGTAGTATAAATGAAAGTCAACCAGTGATGTTAAGTGTGAAAACTTACGAAGACTTTTGTGTGTCTTCAGTTCATCAGAAGTCTGAGTCTACACGCAACGGGTCTGACGTCTAACCAGAAATAAGTTATCAAAAAACGGACATTTGGCTAGCAGAATTCGCCATAGGACATCTTTCATTCCTCAATTAAAAAGGAATATTTTCTCACCCACAATTCAGAAGGTGGACGCAGCATTTTCGTCACCATATACTGCTGGCTCACAAGTTCAATACATAGTTATCACAAATTCAAATCACTCGAAAGCTTATTATCTGAAGTCAAGCTAAAGAGCTCAAAAGTGGAATCTCATATTTATACCAAGTGCAACACACTCTTAAGCGCATTCTATGAAGCAGACTCTAAAGTATATTTTATGAATCACGACTACATACGCAAGATAATGAGTCTACAAATCACTAACATTTCGTGAAGATATCCAGTCTGACCAGTACCCTCGGGAGATTAGACAACAGACTTTTTTTTCCATATGACAGCTATTAACTGTTGATCAATACTACATAGATATACTCAAACAGTGAAGGAATATATTATATTATATTATATATATATATATATATATATATATATAATATATATATATATATATATATATATATGTATAATATATATATATATATATATATATTATATTATATATATATATATATATATATATATATATATATATATATATATATATATATATATATATATATATATATATCGTCAACGTTCTCAGTACAACAACAGTTTTCATCAGAACGTTCTCGACTTAGAGATACCCCACTCGACATAATGTATGACAACTTGGGACATTTTATGCATACATGTGAATCATCGTATCCATGAGAAGCATTTAGAGACACATGGGCTGTGTAGATTACTCACCATTTTGGTAACACGTATCATATAACATCATCATCATTTCGATTTACACCAGTTCATTCTTAATTAACTACTGCTTAATTAACTGCAATTTTAATATCTCATCTGAGTGTTTTGTGTGAATCGTCTTTTACCACCATCAAGTTCTAACCATTACTAACCTATATGTGTGGATATTTAATTAATAAACCCAACAATCGTTTGATCATTATCTAGTTTGTTAATGTATCACTCGTGCTGTCGGTGTTACATATTCATATATAGGAACATTTCTCTACTCAGATGAGGTTGGGGGCTTTTTCTGTTACGGGATCTAAGGGCAGAAGCTAAGGTCGTGGGGAAACAGAACTCTTTCCATAATTAATTAGAAAACACTGTCCAGTGGAAAGCATTCGCATTCCCGTCTTCTTGTCCCTATCTCGAATAGGTATTTATTCTTTCTTAACGAGCCAATTTCTAGAGATCTTCTACCTAATATCCCATAGGCTATTCCTGGCAAAAACTACTGTCGTAGTTGCCCGAATAAGCACCACACGACAGGCGTGTAACGGGATCCTTTACCTTTACCTTACGTCTTCTTCATCATTTTCACGTCTAGCCCAGTTCTCTTCCCCTTGTGTTTTTGGCCTACTTCTGCCTCTCTTTCCCTGGGGATTCCAGAACAAGGACTGCCTTGTAATGCTATCAACAGGTTTCCTCAGTGTGTGTCCTGTCCATCGCCAGCGTCTTCTTCTCAGCTCTTGTTCGACTGGCACTTGTCTGGTTCTTGGCATCAGTTACACATTTGTGACTTTGTCATACCATTTCAGTCCTTCTATTCTACGCAAGCACCCATTTATAAAAGTATGTAGCTTTTTGGTTGTTGTTTTTGTTGCTCTCCATGTCTCAGAGCCATACAACAGGACTGACTTCACATTTGAGTTGAAGATTCTTATTTTCGTGTTGGACTTGATTTCTCTTGTTCTCCATAAGTTTCCCAGTGCAATGAAAGCTCCTCTTACTTTTTGCACTTTGTAGTGAAAATTCTAACACCCATAGATAAATTAGAATATAAATCCTAAAGCAAATGTAAGAAAGAAAGAAGAATGGTGAAAGACCAGGGCTTTCCCAATAGCGTACGCCGGTGTTGTAGAACGCCAGAATGGCTAAACAAGAACCCCTTATTCTACCTTGCATGCTTGAAATAAAACGCGTTCCCGCACGTTAGTAAATATTACCCGCGTTTCTAAAAATAAAACTAATACTGCTTAGACGACCTTGATAGGCAATCGGCATAATGACCCAAATAACGAATGCTACCATTAATGCCATTATACACAAAATGTTAGTCTAGGAAGACAGACGGGATACGCAGAGACGAAAACGGATAGACGGAGCGAAGCAATTAGTACCACGTCGTCTCGCGGTTCAAAAGTGACCGCCGATCACATGCAAAATGCATGAGGGCGATTTCAAATAAACAGTGTTAAAAAACTAAAGAGTTAACAAAAGGTCCTGACTCAATTTTAGCTCTTATCAGGAAACCTGACATTCTACTGTTTTACGTTTAAGCTCCTGACATTAGTCTGACAGTACATAAGACATCCCATGACATAGAAGTGAACGGGTGGTAAAAAACAAATACACGACTATCTTCGAAAAATACATATTTTGAACGAAGCCATTTAGCCCCATTAAACTTATATAGTCTTGTACATTAGGACTTGCTGACAAAGAATATGTTATGTGTTACGCAAATAGTCTATTAATTAACAAATTTTAGCGAAAATACTATAGTGGGGTTGTCTGACAGCACAAGATCATTTCTGCTTATATATTTTTTTATGGCGTGTTTAAAAAAAAACAAAAAAAAACACTGCTTTAGGGAAATGAGGCCAATATGTTAGATACTATTTGATTGGCTGTAGAAATATGTAAGGCAAAACCTTATTAGTCGAACGGCAAATACTATTTTGGTTGTTAATGGAAACGTAGGATGGGTAAATTTTTTTTCAAACGCTCTTGTAAACATGGTCTCATTGGGTAGAACCTGAGATATACTCAACTAGAAGCGTCAGTTCATCGCCAGTTTTAAAAGTACATTTTGTGAGAAGCAAGGCGTTGTGAACAAGATAATTCTTTCTAATAAAGGAATAAGCCTGGGATAGGGCAGATCAAAATTGTGCCAGAATTCATCGCCAGACAACGTTACTTGTTTTATATTTCCATTGAATTGTGGTAAGCTAGACATATTTCTTATATATATACCTTATATGAAAATTGAATGTGAAATGATAAATTGTGTCTGTGTGTGTATGTCGTTCAGTAGCAAACATGAGGCAAGGCCTAGATATTGCTCCACCATCTAAAGGCTTGCCCGAGAGGAGTATACCTGCCTATATAAATGTATTGAATTGCCATATAGTAACATGACACCTATACTATCATATGGACGGGAGTAACGCTGGAATTGCAGAGGCGTTGTAACCATTAGGGAGAGGAATACTGGTGGATATAATTTTGTCACATGAAAAGCTAGCAGTTGGCCTACAGCGCTGAACTCTATGTTTGTACTGTCATGTAACTATGTGTGGAAATAGATTGTATTCTAGTTATGAAGAAGGAGGCAAAACCTTCTCCATTTCAGGGACCGTGGTACTGAAGTTAATATCGCAGCACCTGGTCGGAGCTTTGCTTGATCCAGAACTCTGGTAGCAGACTCCTTGTCCAAGATATTGTCCAGTGTGGATCTGATAGCAAAATAAGAAGCTCGAGCAGAGGATTCAGTTCTACTGCAGCTGCTATTGAAGATAAGACACTGTAGCACGACCAGAGCTCACCTTTAACTAAAAATCCCTTGAATTGACTTTTGCAAAATAAAAGGGACATAGACTTCAAACAGAATCGATGAATCCCTTAATAATATTTCCCCAGTGCAAACATATGAAGTCATGATGACAAACAACAACTTAGCTATATAACAACCAGTATTACCTCATAACATTACTTCACAACACTACACTCATATTGTGATAATATTAGATGCTTGGACAAAGATCCTTTGCATAACTTTTGTATATAAACCGTGTGATTACATTGTATTGTGATTCCTGATTCACACTGTGGTAGAATCAGGATATCTTTATCTTGAAAAATTAATACATTTTTATAAACTTAACCCTTGAATTTATAAGATAGTCTTTTAGAGTGTTATGTGTTGGTGATCGTTATAGTGCTGTAAATTGTGAAGATTATTAAAGTAATTGTGGTTGTCTGTCAGTTGGTTGTTGTGAACTTACACTTCATCAATATCATAACCCTAGACATTAAACGAAGTCATCATCAATTCAAGAATAAGTCTGATTGAGGTCTAATATGTGGTAGCAAGCAAGGTCCTCTATAACACATCAACATTTTAGATATAGAGACCTTTACAGCTGATCTCAGTCAGTACACAAAGTCCCCTATAAATATTTATATAATCCCAACTCACCACATATATTGGGGGCTCGTCCGGGATTTTGAACCTCCTCATACAACCTATATTGGGGATCTCGTTCCCGGGATTTTGAATCTTCTCCTAGCACATATGTTGGGGGTAGTTCAATTCAGGGAAATATAAAAATTAAAAAGGTATTCTTGGGTGGAAAATAAATAAAGTTGAGCTCTCAGTGCTTGTGGTTGTCCTTAGATAATTAGTTATAGAAAAATTGTTTAGTTACACATTGTATACATTTGCCTGTTAGAAAATGGCAGACCTGGCAAAATTTCGATCTGCTGCTATGCAGGCTGCAAAAGAATTGGGTATGGACGGGCAAGTTATGATTGCTTATGTCACTACTTAATGTGACAAATTTATTGAACGTGAAGAAAAAAATATTAGAAAAAGAGGCTGAAAGAAAGTTAGAGGCTGAGAAAGAAAATAAGAGGCTGCAGATTGAGGCTGACAAGGAGGCTAAGGCATTGGAGGCAGATAGGGAGATTAAAAGGCTCCAATTGGAAGAGAAGAAATTAGAATCTGAAAGAGAAGAAAAGAGATTAGCTGCAGAAAGAGAGGAAATAAGACAGGCTGCAGAACGGGAAGCAGAAAAGGAGGAGAAGAGATTACAAAGGAAACATGAGTTACGACTAAGGGAGTTTGAGTTTCAAAGCCATGCTCCTGAAAATGGTGCCAGTCCCTTTGCCTCCGATGACACTCCTAGTTAGGGAGCCTCAACCTCAGCTATGAGTTTTCATTTAGACCATTTTGTTGAGAAAGACGATGATATCGAGAGCTATCTAAATAGATATGAACTATTAGCTACCACGTATGGGTTAGAGAGAGAAAGGTGGAGCTTAAAGTTATCTCAAGGGCTTCGTTGTACGGCTTATGAAGTTTTTGCTAAAATGAGCAGAGGTGATCAGGACAATTATGACATGCTAAAGCAGGCTCTTTTGTTAAGATATGAAAAGAATGCAGAATTTTATAGAAAAAAATTTAGGAATGCTAAACTACTGTCAGGTGAAACATATCACCAGTTCTCTGCCCGGTTAGAGACATACTTGGAGAAATGGACTTCTCTGGGGAAAACCCAAGATCTTAAGGAGATGATCCTTATAGAGCAATTAAGAGAGTCCATGGCTCCAGACTTGAGAAAGTTTCTCATGGAACAAGGTGCAGAGAGGCTGGGTGAGTTGCTAAATGTTGCTGAAAGGTATCAAGCAGCTCAAGCAGAGGTAACAGGTAATAAAAAGAAACAAGTGGATAACTTTAGGGCACCACAGAACTTTAATAAATTTGATCCTAGGGATCAGAACAAAGGTAAGCACCAGTTTGATAGGCCACGGTATGAAAATAAAAATAAAACCCCACAATTCGATGAAAGGAAATTTGATGAAAGAAAATCTTTCAAACAAGGAAGGAAGTGGTGTAAAAAGTGTAAGATGAACAATCATACCACTGAAAATTGTAGGAATAAAACTCCTAATTTTGCTGCTATGAAATCTGGGAAAAGGGGAACAAAGGTAAAACCTGAGGAACTACAGGAACCGTACCACCCCCCAGTGAGTTAAGATGTAATCTGTAATGGAGTCACCATAAGGTGCTTATATGATACAGGTTTAGATTATGATTCAGTTGTGAGTTCTCACCTAGTGCAAGCAGATCAATACACCACAGAAACAGTGGAGATTCAAGCTGCAACCAAGGAAGTAGCGACCATGACGCTCCCTATCGCTAAGATACATGTGAAAACGCGATATGTGGAGGGAATAATCAAAGCAGCAGTGATAAATGAGCCAATCTACCCTCTGATATTGGGGTGTAGATATGTCTTCTTGGGGAACCCCAAGAGACCTGTGATATTGGCAACGGTGCAGACCAGATCACAGTCTAAAAAGGAGGAGGATAATCCAATAAACACTCATCCAGATGAGATGAGGAAGGCACAGGCGGAGGACAAAACACTCAAGCCGTGTTTCAAGAAATTGCCCAAATGTCATACACCTCCAGGCAAGGAAGAATTTTATATGAAGAACAAATTGATTTATAGGAAGGCTGGATCTGAATCCAATGGTCACGGACAGCTGGTCCTTCCCACTTCATATAGGACTAAAGTGTTGGAACTAGGGCATGCGATTCCCTTCAGTGGTCATATGGGGATCAGTGCATACGGACAGCGTATAGCTTGTCATTATTTCTGGCCAGGGATAACTGAAGATATTAAACGATATGTAAAATCCTGTCCAGAGTGCCAACGAGTAGCACCAAAGCATTGGACTGCACCAGCAACTCTAGGGGAAATGCCCATAGTGGGAACACCTTTTGAGAGAGTTGCTGTGGACATTGTGGGACCTCTCACTCGCACCAAGATGAGGAACAGCTACATTCTGACTCTGGTGGACACCTGTTCTATGTGGGGAGAGGCGGTAGCCCTATCATCAATTGATTCCAAACATGTGGCAGAGGCATTACTCACAATCTTCACCAGGTTAGGCTTTCCCAACCAAATCTTGACTGATAATGGCTCTCAGTTCAAGGGAAAACTAACAGAAGAAGTTTTCAGGATCTTTCAGGCCAAACATTTCCATTGTAGCCCGTACAATCCCCAAGGAAACGGCAAAGTGGAAAGATTCAATGGGACCTTGATGTCGATCCTGAGAAAGTTGGCACATGAAAAGCCAGATACATGGGACCAGTACCTTCACGCCGCCCTCTTTGCTTATCGGGAGGTACCCCATAGTTCAACCGGTATGGCCCCGGCAACATTATTGTTTGGAAGGCCAATAAAAGGTCCACTAGAAGCTCTGTTAAGAACGTGGACTGATGAAAAGGCAGATGAAAATATTACATCATCCTACCAATATGTGAATGAGCTGACCACTCGTTTAAAAACTGGCTGGAAACATGCCAATGAAAATTTGAGACAAGCCAGGAAAAAACATGCTGCCTATTTCAACAAGAAGGCTAAATATAGAGATTTGGCTGTGGGAGAGAATGTACTGCTTCTTCTACCCGGTAGCCAGAATAAGTTGCAAATTGGATGGCAAGGTCTATGTAAAGTTCTAGAAAAGGTGTCTAGAACAAATTATAAGATAGATAAGAAGGGGAAAGAAAAAATCTATCATGTGAATCTCCTGAAGAAATATGTGGAAAGAGAAAACCAGGAAGAGACACATTTACTGACCTTGTCTATTGCAATGGAAATGAAAAAAGAACCACTTTCATCATTTGAATATCCATTACACCCCTGTGAGACAGCTGCACAGGAGAAAATCAGTACACATTTAACGAAAAATCAGAAGGAGAGAGTGCAACGGGTTTTAGATGATCATACAGAGGTGCTAACGGACCGTCCGGGGCATACAAACTTAATGGAATATGATATGAAACTTATAGACCCAACACCCGTCTGTATGAAACCATATTCGATTCCGTTCGCTAAGGAGAAAGCTTTGAAGGAAGAGATAGATTATTTGTTAAAGGAAGGAATTATTTCACACAGTGAATCTTCGTATAGTTCCAGTGTGGTGCTCTTGAGAAAACCCTCTGGAGAACATTGTCGTGTGAAATTCTAATCCACATATATAAATTAAAACGTAAATGTAAAGCCTAACAAATAAATTTGATAAAAGGAAAGAAGAATGGTAAAGAACAGTGCTGTCACAATGACTGTACTCGAAATCCCCCTTGTTTTCTCCTTCGTCTGCAAATTGTAACGTTTCACGTTGATAGTAAGAGCCTACTGCTTCAATACCCGCGTTCTACGATAAAACGTGTACTGCCTTTCTAAGAAAAACCTTGAGATACGCAAGCTGACCTATATTTAATATTCCATTCATGTCATTTTATACACTAAGTTACCATAAACGAAAGACAGATGGACTAAGGATAGAAAGAAAGGGAGGGGCTGAAAGCCGGAACGCAGGCAATACTACCACAGTCTCGCGATACACAATTAATGCCACCCCTAACACGCGTGTAAGGCCACAAGCACTAGCTTTTTTTCAAATCGACAGTGATAAAAAACACTACCCATACGAGAGTTAGATTTTAAAAACTTACAAAACGCTTATTAGGAAACATGACATTATACTGGTTTACGTTTGAAAACATTACAGTACCCAGACACCACATCGATCGAAGTGACCGGGAGGTAGAAGAAAATACATATTTTGAACGCAGCCCCTTAGCCCCATTAAATTTATATATTTGGGTTCCTTAGGACTTGCTGACAAAGAATATGTTGAACGTTACGCAAATAGTCTAGGAATTAACAAATTATAGCCAAAATAAAATGGTGGTGCTGTCAGACAACACTAAAATCAGAATCGCTCAGTGGCAGATTTTGACACCACCATGGTACGGGAAATAGGCTGACATGTTACCTCCTATTTGATTGGCGGAAAGTAAATGTAAGGCTAAACACGATTAGTCGGACTATAAATACTACTTCTTTGTTGCTAGGGGAAACAGTAAGGGTAGTAGTGTACTTTTTTTTCAAAACGCTTGTGTAAACATGGCTCGATTGGTTAGACCCGCCAATATAGTCAATCAGAGGCGTCAGGTCAGCACCACATTTTTTCAAAATAAACTTACTAAAGAACCAGTGCGTTTTTGAGCGCCAGTGCATATTTTTCTTAAAATAAAAGCCTGGGACATCGGCAGATCGAAATAGTGTGCTATATTCATTGCCAGTCAACGTAACTGTGTATTATTCCATGAATTGTGTAAGCTTGAAATATTTGATATCTTTTTAATGAAAATTGAATGTAAATTGATAATTTATGTCTGTATATATGTGTGGTTCAGTAGCGAACATGAGGTAAAGCCTATATAGTGCTCCAACCTGAACAGAAGGTGTCGGAGAAAAGTAAAACTACATGGAATTGCCAAACAGTACACTGACACCTATCTTATTGACTAGAAAGAAATAATGCTGGAATTGCAGAGGCGTAGTAACCATTAGGGAGGAGTATACTGGTGAAAATTGTTTCAGATGAAGATAGCAGTTTGCCTACCGCTCTGAACTCAGTGTTTGTTATGTATTGTGTTCAGTCTGGAAATTTATTATAAATTAGTTCTGAAATAGGAGGTACAACCTTCTTGTTTCAGGGACCGTGGTCCTAAAGTTATTGAGCAGCACCTGGTCTGAGCTTTGCTGAACCTAGAGGCTGACAGCATACTCCTGGGTCCAGATAGTTACCAGTGAGGTGTCTCCAGAACACAGGGAGGCTATCGAGCAGAGGAGTCTTTTCCTGCCGCCATCACGAAAGATAAGCGTCTGTGGCCAGAGGAACTCAACATTATCCCCCCCCTCCCCCCCTCAAAATCTGACTTTATAATAAAACAGAGGGAAAATACAGTGTTTAAATTGATAGGAACTGTGAACTTTTCCCCATACTATTTCCAAGATAAACAAACACTTGAAGTCATGATGACAAATAACAACATAGCTTGAAAAAACAAAACCAGTATTACCTCATATTACTACTACACAACTGACACACATAGGATAATATTAATAAAATATGTCACTACAAAGTTCATATTGATAAATTCTGTACATATAAATTGTAATTACAATTGATTGTGATTCCTGGTTCACTTTGTAGTTGAATCAGGACATATATATTAGTGAAAGTAATTAATACTTACTTACTTAGTCGTTCCCCTTCTACCGTGAGGTGTAGAGGTTTGGAAGAGAGAGCGCCAGACTATTCTATCGGCTGTCTTCCTCCTGGCCTGGTTCCATTCTAGTCCTCGGTCCTTCAAAGATTGTCTAATGTTGTCCTCCCAGCGGACTCTGGGTCGTCCTGGAGGTCTGGATCCCTGGCTCTTTGTTTCCCATGCTTGTCGTGGTAGCCGATCTTCTCCCATTCTGCAGACATGGCCAACCATCTTAGTTGGGACTGTTCTATTTGGGTCTGCAGCGGATGGGATTTTAGGCCTTGACGGATCGTCTGGTTGCGGACCATGTCTCTTCTTGTTACTTCAACCACTTTCCTCAGATACCTCATTTCTGAGGTTTGGATCTGGCTTTTGTGGGTTGTAGTCATTGCCCACGACTCGCATCCATATTCTGTCAAGACTGGGACATAGATTTTGGATTCCTCGGTATACAGCCATCTTCGTTTTCTTAGTCGCCAACCTCTATTCTTGCTGGAAAAGTAATTAATACATATTTATATTTGAAACTTTACAGTGACTCATTTAAGATAGTCTTATAGAGTGTTAAATGTGTGTGAGTGTCACAGTGTTGTCAAGTGTGGTGGAATAAATTAAATTGTTTATCTGTCTGTTGTTGTTGTGACTTACACTTCATCATATACATAACCCTAGACATTTAACGTAGTCATCACAATATTCCAGAATAATTCTGACTGAGGTATAAATGTGGTAGCAAGTAAGGTTATCTGCAAAACACTACACCTATTAGATACAGATACCTTCACAGCTGATCTCAGTCAGTACACTAAGTCCCCTATAAATATTTATAACATCCCACTTTACCACATATATTGGGGTCTCGCTCCAGGGATATTGAACTTTCTCCTGTTATAGATATAGGGAATAATAAGAATTAAAAGGTATCCTTGGGTGGAAATAAATAACGTTGAGCTCTCAGTGCCTGTGGTGTCTTTGGATAAGTAATATCAGATTGTATTGTTTAGTTAGACATTATATAATTTTACCTGCTAGAAAATGGCGGACCTGGCCAAATTTCGATCTGCTGCTGTACAGACTGCGAAAGAGTTAGTAATGGACGGGCAAATTATGATTGCTTATGTCACTGCTGAATGTGACAAATATATTGAACGGGAAGAAAGAAGATTAGAAAAAGAGGCCGAAAGAAAGTTAGAATCTGAAAGGTTGGCCGAAGATAAGAGAATAGAGGCTGAAAAAGAAATTAAGAAGTTACAAATTGAGGCTGAGGCTGAGACTAAGAGGTTGCAGATTGAGGCTAAGCAATTCTGAAGGCTAAGAGGAAATTGCTGCAGAAAGAGAGGCTAAAGAGAATTGGAAGCCGAGAGAAGAGAAGACAGGCTGCAGAAGGAAAGCAGAAGAAAGAAGATTGACTGCAGAGAGGGAAGCAGAAAAGGGAGGAGAAGAGATTACAAAGGGAACATGAGTTACGACTAAGGGAGTTTGAGTTTCAAGGCCATGCTCCTGAAAATGGTGCCAGTCCCTTTACCTCTGATGCCACTGCTAGCCAGGGAGCCTCAACCTCAGCTATGAATTTTCATTTAGATCATTTTGTTGAGAAAGACGATGATATTGAGAGCTATCTAAATAGATATGAACTATTAGCTACCACATATGGGTTAGAGAGAGAAAGGTGGAGCTTAAAGTTATCTCAAGGTCTTCGTGGGGCAGCTTATGAAGTTTTTGCCAAAATGAGCAGAGGTGATCAGGAAAATTATGACATGCTAAAGCAGGCTCTTTTGTTAAGATATGAAAAGAACGCAGAATTTTATAGGAAAAAATTTAGGAATGCTAAACTACTGTCAGGTGAAACCTATCACCAGTTCTCTGCACGGTTAGAGACATACTTGGAGAAATGGACTTCTCTGGGGAAAACCCAAGATCTTAAGGAAATGGTCCTTATAGAACAACTAAGAGAGTCCATGGCTCCAGACCTGAGAAAGTTTCTCATGGAACAAGGTGCAGAGAGGCTGGGTGAGTTGCTAAATGTTGCTGAAAGGTATCAAGCGGCTCAGGCAGAGGTATCAGGTAATAAAAAGAAACAGGTGGATAATTTTAGGGCACCACAGAACTTTAATAAATTTGATCCTAGAGATCAAAACAAAGGTAAGCACCAATTTGATAGGCCACGGTATGACAATAAAAATAAAACCCCACAATTCGATGAAAGGAAATATGATGAAAGAAAATCTTTCAACCAAGGGAAAAGGTGGTGTAAAAATTGTAAGATGAACAATCATGACACTGACCATTGTAGAAGGAAACCTCCTCATTGTGCTGCTATGACATCTGGGAAAAAGGAAAAAAAAGGTCAAACCTGCAGAACTACAGGAACCATACCACCCCCCAGTGTGTGAAGATGTCATCTGTAATGGTGTCACTATAAGGTGTTTATATGATACCGGTTTAGATTACGATTCCGTTGTGAGTTCTCACCTGGTGCAGGCCGATCAATACACCACAGAAACAGTGGAGATTCAAACTGCAACCAAGGATGTAGCTACCATGACACTTCCCGTCGCCCGGATAAAGGTGAAAACGCGATATGTGGAAGGAATCATAAAAGCAGCAGTGATAAATGAGCCAATCTACCCTCTGATATTGGGGTGTAGATATGTCTTCTTGGGGAATCCCAAGAGACCTGTGATATTGGCAACAGTGCAGACCAGATCACAGTCTAAAAAGGAGGAGGATAATCCAATAAATACTCATCCAGATGAGATGAGGAAGGCACAGGCGGAGGACAAAACACTCAAGCCGTGTTTCAAGAAGTTGCCCAAATCTCATACACCTCCAGGCAAGGGAGAATTTTATATGAAGAACAAGCTGATTTATAGGAAGGCTGGATCTGAATCCAATGGTCACGGACAGCTGGTCCTTCCCACTTCATATAGGACTAAAGTGTTGGAACTAGGGCATGCGATTCCCTTCAGTGGTCATATGGGGATCAGCGCAACAGGACAGCGAATAGCTTGTCACTATTTCTGGCCAGGATAACTGAAGATATCAAACGATATGTAAAATCCTGTCCAGAGTGCCAACGAGTAGCACCTAAACATTGGACTGCACCAGCAACTCTGGGGGAAATGCCCATAGTGGGAACACCCTTTGAGAGAGTTGCCGTGGATCTTGTGGGACCTCTCACCCGAACCAAGAGAAGGAACAGCTACATTCTGACTCTGGTGGACACTTGTTCTATGTGGGGAGAGGCGGTAGCCCTGTCATCGATTGATTCTAAACATGTGGCAGAGGCATTGCTCACAATTTTCACAAGGTTAGGCTTTCCCAATCAAATCTTGACTGATAATGGCTCTCAGTTCAAGGGGAAACTAACAGAAGAAGTTTTCAGGATCTTCCAGGCCAAACACTTCCATTGTAGTGTGTACCACCCCCAAGGGAACGGCCAAGTGGAAAGATTTAATGGCACGTTGATGTCGATCCTGAGAAAGTTGGCACACGAAAAACCAGATACATGGGACCAGTACCTGCACGCCGCCCTCTTTGCTTATCGGGAGGTACCCCATAGTTCAACCGGTATGGCCCCGGCAACATTATTGTTTGGAAGGCCAATAAAAGGTCCACTCGAAGCGCTGTTAAGAACGTGGACTGATGAAAAGGCAGAGGAAAATATTACATCCTCATACCAATATGTGAATGAGCTGACCACTCGTTTAAAAACTGGCTGGAAACTTGCCAATGAAAATTTGAAACAAGCCAGGAAGAAACATGCTGCCTATTATAACAGGAAAGCGAAAGACAGAGATTTGGCTGTGGGAGAGAAGGTACTGCTTCTTCTACCCGGTAGTCAGAATAAGTTACAAATTGGATGGCAAGGTCCATATACAGTTCTAGAGAAGGTGTCTAGAACAAATTATAAGATAGATAAGAAGGGGAAAGAAAAAATCTATCATGTGAATCTCCTGAAGAAATATTTGGAAATAGAACATCAGGAAGAGACACACTTGTTGACCTTGTCCATCGCCATGGAGATGAAAAAGGAACCACTTTCATCATTTGAATATCCATTACACCCCTGTGAGACAGCAGCACAGGTGAAAATCAGTACACATTTAACGAAAACTCAGAAAGAGAGAGTGCAACAGGTTCTAGATAATCATACAGAGGTGTTAACAGACCGACCAGGGCATACAAACCTATTGGAATATGATATGAAACTGATAGACCCCACACCTGTCTGTATGAAACCATATTCGATTCCTTTTGCTAAGGAGAAAGCTTTGAAGGAAGAGATAGACTATCTGTTGAAGGAAGGAATTATTTCGCACAGTGAATCTTCGTATAGTTCCGGTGTTGTACTCTTAAGGAAGCCCTCTGGAGAACATAGACTCTGTATAGATTACAGGAGACTGAATGCTATTACAGAAGGACAGGTGGATCCATTGCCGGATACAAATCAGTTGTTTGCCAGACTAAATAAAGCTAAATATTTCTCAAAAGTGGATCTGAGTAAAGGATACTATCAGATTCCAGTAAAGCCTGAGGTTAGACCATACCTAGCTTTTAGTACCTCAGAAGGACACTATGAGTTTAATAGATTGCCATTTGGATTGAAGAATGCGCCTAGTGTCTTCTCTAGAATGATGAGAAAATTATTGGACCCTCTGAATAATCCATGTATCACAAATTCATGGATGATATCCTTATAGCAACAGAAACATTTGAGGAACACATTGACTCTCTGAACATGCTGTTTAATCGACTTAGGGAAGCGAATTTAACAGCCCGACCAACCAAATGTTGCGTTGGATGTAAAGAATTGGAATTCTTGGGACACACAGTTTATCAGGGAAACATGACCCCTGACCCAAAGAATTTAGAGAAACTAAAGAAAGCCCCGAGACCACAAACCAAGAAAGACGTGAGATCCTTTGTCTCATTATGTGGTTTCTACCAAAAGTATATCAAAAACTTTAATTCCATATGTGCACCGTTAACTGATTTGACACGTAAGGGAAATCCAGATCGAATTACATGGACACCACAATGTGAAATGGCTTACCAAGAATTGAAGGAAAAGCTCACAAGTAAACCTATTTTGAAATTACCTGACTTAAGTCAAGAATTCATTGTAAGGACGGATGCCAGTAATATTGGGTTAGGTGCAACTCTGCTACAGAAATCAGATGCATTGGATGGGGAATTAAGCCCAGTGGCATATGCTAGCAGAAAGTTGAATAAAGCTGAAACCAATTACTCAACTAGCGAAAAAGAATGTCTTGCAGTAATATGGGCGATAAAGAAATTCAATATTTATCTGTATGGGAAGGCATTTAAGTTGCAAACGGATCACAAACCCTTGTCGTTTCTAGCACAGGCTAGACATGAGAATTCTAGATTACTCCGTTGGTCATTATTGATGCAGCCATTTGAGTTTAGCATAGAGTATATAAGTGGAAAAACAAATCTGGGAGCGGATTTTTTAAGCCGCCATCCGTGTGATGAGAATCACCCTAAACCCCAGGAATAATAAATTTCTCTATGTGTATATAGAATTATAGACTGACATATAACGTCTGTTTTAAGTGGGGAGGATTTGTCGTGTGAAATTCTAATCCACATATATAAATTAAAACGTAAATGTAAAGCCTAACAAATAAATTTAATAAAAGGAAAGAAGAATGGTAAAGAACAGTGCTGTCACAATGACTGTACTCGAAATCCCCCTTGTTTTCTCCTTCGTCTGCAAATTGTAACGTTTCACGTTGATAGTAAAAGCCTACTGCTTCAATACCCGCTTTCTACGATAAAACGTGTACTGCCTTTCTAAGAAAAAACCTTGAGATACGCAAGCTGACCTATATTTAATATTCCATTCATGTCATTTTATACACTAAGTTACCATAAACGAAAGACAGATGGACTAAGGATAGAAAGAAAGGGAGGGGCTGAAAGCCGGAACGCAGGCAATACTACCACAGTCTCGCGATACACAATTAATGCCACCCCTAACACGCGTGTAAGGCCACAAGCACTAGTTTTTTTTTTCAAATCGACAGTGATAAAAAACACTACCCATACGAGAGTTAGGTTTTAAAAACTTACAAAACGCTTAATAGGAAACATGACATTATACTGGTTTACGTTTGAAAACATTACAGTACCCAGACACCACATCGTATTCGAAGTGAACAGGAGGTAGAAGAACATGCATATTTTGAACGCAGCCCCTTAGCCCCATTAAATTTATATATTTGGGTTCCTTAGGACTTGCTGACAAAGAATATGTTAAACGTTACGCAAATAGTCTAGGAATTAACAAATTATAGCCAAAAGAAATAGTGAGGTGCTGTCAGACAACACCAAAATCAGAATCGCTCAGTGGCAGATTTTCACACCACCATTGTACGGGAAATAGGCTGACATGTTACCTCCTATTTGATTGGCGGAAAGTAAATGTAAGGCTAAACACGATTAGTCGGACTATAAATACTACTTCTTTGTTGCTAGGGGAAACAGTAGTAGGGTACTTTTTTTCAAACGCTTGTGTAAACATGGCTCGATTGGTTAGACCCGCCAATATAGTCAATCAGAGGCGTCAGGTCAGCACCACATTTTCAAATAAACTTACTAAAGAACCAGTGCGTTGAGCGCCAGTGCATATTTTTTCTAAATAAAAGCCTGGGACATCGGCAGATCGAAATTGTGCTATATTCATTGCCAGTCAACGTAACTGTGTATTATTCCATGAATTGTGGTAAGCTTGAAATATTTGATATCTTTTTAATGAAAATTGAATGTAAATTGATAATTTATGTCTGTATATATGTGTGGTTCAGTAGCGAACATGAGGTAAAGCCTATATAGTGCTCCAACCTGAACAGAAGGTGTCGGAGGAAAGTAAAACTACATGGAATTGCCAAACAGTACACTGACACCTATCTTATTGACTAGAAAGAAATAATGCTGGAATTGCAGAGGCGTAGTAACCATTAGGGAGGAGTATACTGGTGAAAATTGTTTCAGATGAAGATAGCAGTTGGCCTACCGCTCTGAACTCAGTGTTTGTTATGTATTGTGTTCAGTCTGGAAATTTATTATAAATTAGTTCTGAAATAGGAGGTACAACCTTCTTGTTTCAGGGACCGTGGTCCTAAAGTTATTGAGCAGCACCTGGTCTGAGCTTTGCTGAACCTAGAGGCTGACAGCATACTCCTGGGTCCAGATAGTGACCAGTGAGGTGTCTCCAGAACACAGGGAGGCTATCGAGCAGAGGAGTCTTTTCCTGCCGCCATCACGAAAGATAAGCGTCTGTGGCCAGAGGAGCTCAACATTATCCCTCCCCCCCCCCCCCCCCCCTCAAAATCTGACTTTATAATAAAACAGAGGGAAAATACAGTGTTTAAATTGATAGGAACTGTGAACTTTTCCCCATACTATTTCCAAGATAAACAAACACTTGAAGTCATGATGACAAATAACAACATAGCTTGAAAAAACAAAACCAGTATTACCTCATATTACTACTACACAACTGACACACATAGGATAATATTAATAAAATATGTCACTACAAGGTTCATATTGATAAATTCTGTACATATAAATTGTAATTACAATTGATTGTGATTCCTGGTTCACTTTGTATTTGAATCAGGACACATATATTAGTGAAAGTAATTAATACATATTTATATTTGAAACTTTACCAGTGCCTCATTTAAGATAGTCTTATAGAGTGTTAAATGTGTGTGAGTGTCACAGTGTTGTCAAGTGTGGTGGAATAAATTAAATTGTTTATCTGTCTGTTGTTGTTGTGACTTACACTTCATCATATACATACCCTAGACATTTAACGTAGTCATCACAATATTCCAGAATAATTCTGACTGAGGTATAATGTGGTAGCAAGTAAGGTTATCTGCAAAACACTACACCTATTAGATACAGATACCTTCACAGCTGATCTCAGTCAGTACACTAAGTCCCCTATAAATATTTATAACATCCCACTTTACCACATATATTGGGGTCTCGCTCCAGGGATATTGAACTTTCTCCTGTTATAGATATTGGGAATAATAAGAATTAAAAGGTATCCTTGGGTGAA
Organism: Oreohelix idahoensis; assembly: GCA_024509875.1. Taxonomy (NCBI): domain Eukaryota; kingdom Metazoa; phylum Mollusca; class Gastropoda; order Stylommatophora; family Oreohelicidae; genus Oreohelix; species Oreohelix idahoensis. The sequence goes on from JAMPIV010019729.1 coordinate 107,910, forward strand.
AATAAATAACGTTGAGCTCTCAGTGCCTGTGGTGTCTTTGGATAAGTAATATTCAATTTAGATTGTATTGTTTAGTTAGACATTACATACATTTACCTGCTAGAAAATGGCGGACCTGGCCAAATTTCGATCTGCTGCTGTACAGACTGCGAAAGAGTTAGGAATGGACGGGCAAATTATGATTGCTTATGTCACTGCTGAATGTGACAAATATATTGAACGGGAAGAAAGAAGATTAGAAAAAGAGGCCGAAAGAAAATTAGAATCTGAAAGGTTGGCCGAAGATAAGAGGTTAGAGGCTGAAAAGGAAATTAAGAAGTTACAATTTGAGGCTGAGGCTGAGACTAAGAGGTTGCAGATTGAGGCTGACAAAGAGGCTAAAGCATTGGAAGCCGAGGAAAGAAGACAGGCTGCAGAAGAAAGAAGATTGAAGAAGAAAGAAGATTAGCTGCAGAGAGGGAAGCAGAAAAGGAGGAGAAGAGATTACAAAGGGAACATGAGTTACGACTAAGGGAGTTTGAGTTTCAAGGCCATGCTCCTGAAAATGGTGCCAGTCCCTTTACCTCTGATGCCACTGCTAGCCAGGGAGCCTCAACCTCAGCTATGAATTTTCATTTAGATCATTTTGTTGAGAAAGACGATGATATTGAGAGCTATCTAAATAGATATGAACTATTAGCTACCACATATGGGTTAGAGAGAGAAAGGTGGAGCTTAAAGTTATCTCAAGGTCTTCGTGGGGCAGCTTATGAAGTTTTTGCCAAAATGAGCAGAGGTGATCAGGAAAATTATGACATGCTAAAGCAGGCTCTTTTGTTAAGATATGAAAAGAACGCAGAATTTTATAGGAAAAAAATTTAGGAATGCTAAACTACTGTCAGGTGAAACCTATCACCAGTTCTCTGCACGGTTAGAGACATACTTGGAGAAATGGACTTCTCTGGGGAAAACCCAAGATCTTAAGGAAATGGTCCTTATAGAACAACTAAGAGAGTCCATGGCTCCAGACCTGAGAAAGTTTCTCATGGAACAAGGTGCAGAGAGGCTGGGTGAGTTGCTAAATGTTGCTGAAAGGTATCAAGCGGCTCAGGCAGAGGTATCAGGTAATAAAAAGAAACAGGTGGATAATTTTAGGGCACCACAGAACTTTAATAAATTTGATCCTAGAGATCAAAACAAAGGTAAGCACCAATTTGATAGGCCACGGTATGACAATAAAAATAAAACCCCACAATTCGATGAAAGGAAATATGATGAAAGAAAATCTTTCAACCAAGGGAAAAGGTGGTGTAAAAATTGTAAGATGAACAATCATGACACTGACCATTGTAGAAGGAAACCTCCTCATTGTGCTGCTATGACATCTGGGAAAAAGGAAAAAAAGGTCAAACCTGCAGAACTACAGGAACCATACCCCCCCCCCCCCCCAGTGTGTGAAGATGTCATCTGTAATGGTGTCACTATAAGGTGTTTATATGATACCGGTTTAGATTACGATTCCGTTGTGAGTTCTCACCTGGTGCAGGCCGATCAATACACCACAGAAACAGTGGAGATTCAAACTGCAACCAAGGATGTAGCTACCATGACACTCCCGTCGCCCGGATAAAGGTGAAAACGCGATATGTGGAAGGAATCATAAAAGCAGCAGTGACAAATGAGCCAATCTACCCTCTGATATTGGGGTGTAGATATGTCTTCTTGGGGAATCCCAAGAGACCTGTGATATTGGCAACAGTGCAGACCAGATCACAGTCTAAAAAGGAGGAGGATAATCCAATAAATACTCATCCAGATGAGATGAGGAAGGCACAGGCGGAGGACAAAACACTCAAGCCGTGTTTCAAGAAGTTGCCCAAATCTCATACACCTCCAGGCAAGGGAGAATTTTATATGAAGAACAAACTGATTTATAGGAAGGCTGGATCTGAATCCAATGGTCACGGACAGCTGGTCCTTCCCACTTCATATAGGACTAAAGTGTTGGAACTAGGGCATGCGATTCCCTTCAGTGGTCATATGGGGAGCAGCGCAACAGGACAGCGTATAGCTTGTCACTATTTCTGGCCAGGGATAACTAAAGATATCAAACGATATGTAAAATCCTGTCCAGAGTGCCAACGAGTAGCACCTAAGCATTGGACTGCACCAGCAACTCTGGGGGAAATGCCCATAGTGGGAACACCCTTTGAGAGAGTTGCCGTGGATCTTGTGGGACCTCTCACCCGAACCAAGAGAAGGAACAGCTACATTCTGACTCTGGTGGACACTTGTTCTATGTGGGGAGAGGCGGTAGCCCTGTCATCGATTGATTCTAAACATGTGGCAGAGGCATTGCTCACAATTTTCACAAGGTTAGGTTTTCCCAATCAAATCTTGACTGATAATGGCTCTCAGTTCAAGGGGAAACTAACAGAAGAAGTTTTCAGGATCTTCCAGGCCAAACACTTCCATTGTAGTGTGTACCACCCCCAAGGGAACGGCCAAGTGGAAAGATTTAATGGCACGTTGATGTCGATCCTGAGAAAGTTGGCACACGAAAAACCAGATACATGGGACCAGTACTTGCACGCCGCCCTCTTTGCTTATCGGGAGGTACCCCATAATTCAACCGGTATGGCCCCGGCAACATTATTGTTTGGAAGGCCAATAAAAGGTCCACTGGAAGCGCTGTTAAGAACGTGGACTGATGAAAAGGCAGAGGAAAATATTACATCCTCATACCAATATGTGAATGAGCTGACCACTCGTTTAAAAACTGGCTGGAAACTTGCCAATGAAAATTTGAAACAAGCCAGGAAGAAACATGCTGCCTATTATAACAGGAAAGCTAAAGACAGAGATTTGGCTGTGGGAGAGAAGGTACTGCTTCTTCTACCCGGTAGTCAGAATAAGTTACAAATTGGATGGCAAGGTCCATATACAGTTCTAGAGAAGGTGTCTAGAACAAATTATAAGATAGATAAGAAGGGGAAAGAAAAAAATCTATCATGTGAATCTCCTGAAGAAATATTTGGAAAGAGAAAATCAGGAAGAGACACACTTGTTGACCTTGTCCATCGCCATGGAGATGAAAAAGGAACCACTTTCATCATTTGAATATCCATTACACCCCTGTGAGACAGCGGCACAGGTGAAAATCAGTACACATTTAACGAAAACTCAGAAAGAGAGAGTGCAACAGGTTCTAGATAATCATACAGAGGTGTTAACAGACCGACCAGGGCATACAAACTTATTGGAATATGATATGAAGCTGATAGACCTCACACCTGTATGTATGAAACCCTATTCGATTCCTTTTGCTAAGGAGAAAGCTTTGAAGGAAGAGATAGACTATTTGTTGAAGGAAGGAATTATTTCACACAGTGAATCTTCGTATAGTTCCGGTGTTGTACTCCTAAGGAAGCCCTCTGGAGAACATAGACTCTGTATAGATTACAGGAGACTGAATGCTATTACAGAAGGACAGGTGGATCCATTGCCGGATACAAATCAGTTGTTTGCCAGACTAAATAAAGCTAAATATTTCTCAAAAGTGGATCTGAGTAAAGGATACTATCAGATTCCAGTAAAGCCTGAGGTTAGACCATACCTAGCTTTTAGTACCTCAGAAGGACACTATGAGTTTAATAGATTGCCATTTGGATTGAAGAATGCGCCTAGTGTCTTCTCTAGAATGATGAGAAAATTATTGGACCCTCTGAATAATCCATGTATCACAAATTTCATGGATGATATCCTTATAGCAACAGAAACATTTGAGGAACACATTGACTCTCTGAACATGCTGTTTAATCGACTTAGGGAAGCGAATTTAACAGCCCGACCAACCAAATGTTGCGTTGGATGTAAAGAATTGGAATTCTTGGGACACACACTTTATTAGGGAAACATGACCCTGACCCCAAGAATTTAGAGAAACTAAAGAAAGCCCCGAGACCACAAACCAAGAAAGACGTGAGATCCTTTGTCTCATTATGTGGTTTCTACCAAAAGTATATCAAAAACTTTAATTCCATATGTGCACCGTTAACTGATTTGACACGTAAGGGAAATCCAGATCGAATTACATGGACACCACAATGTGAAATGGCTTACCAAGAATTGAAGGAAAAGCTCACAAGTAAACCTATTTTGAAATTACCTGACTTAAGTCAAGAATTCATAGTAAGGACGGATGCCAGTAATATTGGGTTAGGTGCAACTCTGCTACAGAAATCAGATGCATTGGATGGGGAATTAAGCCCAGTGGCATATGCTAGCAGAAAGTTGAATAAAGCTGAAACCAATTACTCAACTAGCGAAAAAGAATGTCTTGCAGTAATATGGGCGATAAAGAAATTCAATATTTATCTGTATGGGAAGGCATTTAAGTTGCAAACGGATCACAAACCTTTGTCGTTTCTAGCACAGGCTAGACATGAGAATTCTAGATTACTCCGTTGGTCATTATTGATGCAGCCATTTGAGTTTAGCATAGAGTATATAAGTGGAAAAACAAATCTGGGAGCGGATTTTTTTAAGCCGCCATCCGTGTGATGAGAATCACCCTAAACCCCAGGAATAATAAGAAATTTCTCTATGTGTATATAGAATTATAGACTGACATATAACGTCTGTTTTAAGTGGGGAGAATTTGTCGTGTGAAATTCTAATCCACATATATAAATTAAAACGTAAATGTAAAGCCTAACAAATAAATTTAATAAAAGGAAAGAAGAATGGTAAAGAACAGTGCTGTCACAATGACTGTACTCGAAATCCCCCTTGTTTTCTCCTTCGTCTGCAAATTGTAACGTTTCACGTTGATAGTAAAAGCCTACTGCTTCAATACCCGCTTTCTACGATAAAACGTGTACTGCTTTTCTAAGAAAAACCTTGAGATACGCAAGCTGACCTATATTTAATATTCCATTCATGTCATTTTATACACTAAGTTACCATAAACGAAAGACAGATGGACTAAGGATAGAAAGAAAGGGAGGGGCTGAAAGCCGGAACGCAGGCAATACTACCACAGTCTCGCGATACACAATTACTACCATCACGCGTGTAAGGCCACAAGCACTAGCTTTTTTTCAAATCGACAGTGATAAAAAACACTACCCATACGAGTTAGGTTTTAAAAACCTGAAAAACGCTTATTAGGAAACATGACATTATACTGGTTTACGTTTGAAAACATTACAGTACCCAGACACCACATCGTATTCGAAGTGAACAGGAGGTAGAAGAAAATGCATATTTTGAACGCAGCCCCTTAGCCCCATTAAATTTATATATTTGGGTTCCTTAGGACTTGCTGACAAAGAATATGTTAAACGTTACGCAAATAGTCTAGGAATTAACAAATTATAGCCAAAAGAAATAGTGAGGGATGTCAGACAACACCAAAATCAGAATCGCTCAGTGGCAGATTTTCACACCACCATTGTACGGGAAATAGGCTGACATGTTACCTCCTATTTGATTGGCGGAAAGTAAATGTAAGGCTAAACACGATTAGTCGGACTATAAATACTACTTCTTTGTTGCTAGGGAAACAGTAGTAGGGTACTTTTTTTCAAACGCTTGTGTAAACATGGCTCGATTGGTTAGACCCGCCAATATAGTCAATCAGAGGCGTCAGGTCAGCACCACATTTTCAAATAAACTTACTAAAGAACCAGTGCGTTGAGCGCCAGTGCATATTTTTCTAAATAAAAGCCTGGGACATCGGCAGATCGAAATTGTGCTATATTCATTGCCAGTCAACGTAACTGTGTATTATTCCATGAATTGTGGTAAGCTTGAAATATTTGATATCTTTTTAATGAAAATTGAATGTAAATTGATAATTTATGTCTGTATATATGTGTGGTTCAGTAGCGAACATGAGGTAAAGCCTATATAGTGCTCCAACCTGAACAGAAGGTGTCGGAGGAAAGTAAAACTACATGGAATTGCCAAACAGTACACTGACACCTATCTTATTGACTAGAAAAAAATAATGCTGGAATTGCAGAGGCGTAGTAACCATTAGGGAGGAGTATACTGGTGAAAATTGTTTCAGATGAAGATAGCAGTTGGCCTACCGCTCTGAACTCAGTGTTTGTTATGTATTGTGTTCAGTCTGGAAATTTATTATAAATTAGTTCTGAAATAGGAGGTACAACCTTCTTGTTTCAGGGACCGTGGTCCTAAAGTTATTGAGCAGCACCTGGTCTGAGCTTTGCTGAACCTAGAGGCTGACAGCATACTCCTGGGTCCAGATAGTGACCAGTGAGGTGTCTCCAGAACACAGGGAGGCTATCGAGCAGAGGAGTCTTTTCCTGCCGCCATCACGAAAGATAAGCGTCTGTGGCCAGAGGAGCTCAACATTATTCCCCCCCCCCCCCCCCTCAAAATCTGACTTTATAATAAAACAGAGGGAAAATACAGTGTTTAAATTGATAGGAACTGTGAACTTTTCCCCATACTATTTCCAAGATAAACAAACACTTGAAGTCATGATGACAAATAACAACATAGCTTGAAAAAACAAAACCAGTATTACCTCATATTACTACTACACAACTGACACACATAGGATAATATTAATAAAATATGTACCTACAAGGTTCATATTGATAAATTCTGTACATATAAATTGTAATTACAATTGATTGTGATTCCTGGTTCACTTTGTATTTGAATCAGGACACATATATTAGTGAAAGTAATTAATACATATTTATATTTGAAACTTTACCAGTGCCTCATTTAAGATAGTCTTATAGAGTGTTAAATGTGTGTGAGTGTCACAGTGTTGTCAAGGGTGGTGGAATAAATTAAATTGTTTATCTGTCTGTTGTTGTTGTGACTTACACTTCATCATATACATACCCTAGACATTTAACGTAGTCATCACAATATTCCAGAATAATTCTGACTGAGGTATAATGTGGTAGCAAGTAAGATTATCTGCAAAACACTACACCTATTAGATACAGATACCTTCACAGCTGATCTCAGTCAGTACACTAAGTCCCCTATAAATATTTATAACATCCCACTTTACCACAAACATAGACTCTGTATAGATTACAGGAGACTGAATGCTATCACAGAAGGTCAGGTGGATCTATTGCCGGATACAAATCAACTGTTTGCCCGGCTGAATAAAGCTAAATATTTCTCAAAGGTGGATCTGAGCAAAGGCTACTATCAGATTCCAGTAAAGCCTGAGGTTAGACCGTATCTAGCGTTTAGTACATCAGAGGGACACTATGAATTTAACAGATTGCCATTTGGTTTGAAAAATGCGCCCAGTGTCTTCTCTAGAATGATGAGAAAATTGTTGGATCCTCTAAATAATCCCTGCATCACAAACTTCATGGATGATATCCTTATAGCGACAGAAACATTTGAGGAACACATTGACTCTCTGAACATGTTGTTCGATCGACTTAAAGAAGCGAATTTGACAGCCCGACCAACCAAATTTTGCTTTGGATGTAAGGAATTAGAATTCTTGGGACACACAGTCCATCAGGGAAACATGACCCCTGACCCCAAGAACTTGGAGAAACTAAGAAAAGCACCGAAGCCACAAACAAAGAAAGACGTGAGATCTTTTGTCTCATTATGTGGTTTCTACCAAAAATATATCAAAAACTTCAACTCCATATGTGCACCGTTAACTGATTTGACACGCAAGGGAAATCCAGATCGAAATACCTGGACAGCACAGTGTGAATTGGCATACCAAGAATTGAAGGAAAAGCTCACAAGCAAACCTATTTTGAAATTACCTGACTTAAGTCAAGAATTTATAGTGAGAACGGATGCAAGTAATATTGGTTTGGGTGCAACCCTGTTACAGAAGTCGGATTCATTGGATGGGGAATTAACCACAGTGGCATATGCTAGTCGTAAGTTGAATAAAGGTGAAAAAAATTATTCAGCTAGCGAAAAAGAATGTCTTGCTGTAATCTGGGCGATCCAAAAATTCAATATTTATCTGTATGGGAAGTCATTCAAGTTACAAACGGATCACAAACCCTTGGCTTTCTAGCGCAAGCTAGGCATGAAAATTCAAGGTTACTCCGCTGGTCCTTGCTTTTGCAGCCATTTCAGTTCAGCATACAATATATTTCTGGAAAAACTAACTTAGGTGCTGATTTTCTAAGCCGCCATCCGTGTGATGAGAATCAAAGTAATCATCAGGCATAGATAGAAATTTATCTATGTGTATATAGAATTAGAGACTGACATATGATGTCTGTTTTAAATTGGGGAGAATTGTAGTGAAAATTCTAACACCCATAGATAAATTAGAATATAAATCATAAAGCAAATGTAAGAAAGAAAGAAGAATGGTGAAAGACCAATGCTTTCCCAATAGCGTACGCCGGTGTTGTAGAACGCCAGAATGGCTAAACAAGAACCCCTTATTCTACCTTGTATGCTTGAAATAAAACGCGTTCCCGCACGTTAGTAAATATTACCCGCGTTTCTAAAAATAAAACTAATACTGCTTAGACGACCTTGATAGGCAATCGGCATAATGACCCAAATAACGAATGCTACCATTAATGCCATTATACACAAAATGTTAGCCTAGAAAGACAGACGGAATAAAGCAGAGACGAGACGGATAGACGGAGCGAAGCAATTAGTACCACGTCGTCTCGCGGTTCAAAAGTGACCGCCGATCACATGCAAAATGCATGAGGGCGATTTCAAATAAACAGTGTTAAAAAACTAAAGAGTTAACAAAAGGTCCTGACTCAATTTTAGCTCTTATCAGGAAACCTGACATTCTACTGTTTTACGTTTAAGCTCCTGACATTAGTCTGACAGTACATAAGACATCCCATGACATAGAAGTGAACGGGTGGTAAAAAACAAATACACGACTATCTTCGAAAAATACATATTTTGAACGAAGCCATTTAGCCCCATTAAACTTATATAATCTTGTACATTAGGACTTGCTGACAAAGAATATGTTATGTGTTACGCAAATAGTCTATTAATTAACAAATTTTAGCGAAAATACTATAGTGGGGTTGTCTGGCAGCACAAGATCATTTCTGCTTATATATTTTTTTTTATGGCGTGTTTAAAAAAAAAAACACTGCTTTAGGGAAATGAGGCCAATATGTTAGATACTATTTGATTGGCTGTAGAAATATGTAAGGCAAAACCTTATTAGTCGAACGGCAAATACTATTTTGGTTGTTAATGGAAACGTAGGATGGGTAAATTTTTTTCAAACGCTCTTGTAAACATGGTGATAATGTTTGATAAAGTTGATACCGTTGGATTTTTTATTCCCGTTAATGATATCCAGTAGTGTATGGAATGTCAACTTGACCTACGCAGTGGTGTGTAGACATGGATTGAGTGTATAATGTGCGAATGATGATAAAGGTTCGTGGTGTTGACAAAAAATGTTCTTTTCTCACACTCATGTATGGCTGGAAGTCATCGACACCAACGACTGTGTACCTTTTCTAAAGTTTAATTGGACGTACACACTCGACAGCACAGATAGTGACAAATCACAGGTTGCCATAATACATCATAGTACAGTGGATAAATGGTCTTGCAATGTTACATGGGCACTCATGTAGAATAAGTGTATAATGGACTGTCAGTAGCCAAGCACTCAGTATCGCCCATACATATATATCATCTGACTTCACTGACTGAGCACGTCAGCTTATAAACAATATTTCAGATGGCTTCTAAACCTAATCTCGTCTAGCGACGATTCTTCAACATAATGTTCAGCACATATTTTTTCCATATAATAATATTGAACCGCTAGCAATGGGTTCTCATGTGTAGCAGTGATCTCTGGACTAAACAAGCGATAATACGGGCATCCCCTTTTCTCTTCTTGAAAGTCACTACATGTTTTGGTTCCAAGATGGCTTCACTCGTGAGCTGTCACTCACGTTTGGATACAGATAATGAATCTGTCCTAAAGTTAGTCATTCATAAAACATTTCATTGCTCTGTAGATTTGATCATGAACAATTGACTGCAATCTACAGGATATAGTGCTGCTAGGAATCGAAGTCGTTTTCATCGAGTCAAATATATTCTCTTAGACATTCAAATCGTAACTATCGAAAATGGTGGCTTCGATCGAGAGTTCATAAGAGTATCTTTGATTACCTTGGTATAGGAAATATGAAACTGCCATTCCTTGGCAATACGACTAAACACGGGGGTAAAGCATACACGATAGGTTTAGACGACTATCACCTTCCCCACAAATACTGAGATCACTTTTTCCCCGGCGACAGGCCGACATGGAAAAACACAGTCCCTATCAGGACGAAGCCAAATCACACCACACTCTAGCGACACATCCGCCGAATAGCCTTCGACCTCTCTAGAGACAACAGAACATATAGTTCGACTTAGATATGTAAAGATATACAGATATAAGACAGACTCGTCCTACTCAGACAAACAATACACATAAATTCAGGCCATAGATATTCTGAAGCAAGAACAATCTATTATTACCCAAACAACGAATAAATCGCAGTAAAATGGATTTATCCGCGGAGTTTGATCGAAAGAGCCGACACAACTTTCAAGGGAAGTAACTCAATAATGACTTTCCCTTAAGCACTATTTTTCTTTCAAAATATTTGCGAAGATAACAAGAATACCAATGTATAATATTGTAAGATATCAAAGACTGCACGTAACAGTCTTACCACACCTCCCGGGAAAAAAAAAATGGAACATTTTTTTTTTTTTTTTTTTAAATACATCTAGGAGCAACGTACAATAGGCTCACAACGCATGAATAATGCGCAGATGAAAATATCAGGAATACCTATAACGCCTAATATGAGGCTAAGTCGACTTATGGAGCGACTGGTGAGAATGTGTCTCATAAACTGAGAGAAATTATTTCTCTACAAGTATATTTTTTCCAGGAAGGTGTCATCAAAGTATAATACAATTCTGGCAATTACACAATGCCTAAAAAATTCATATCATCATTTCGTATTAGATATCTTAAATTTATGATTTATGATGAAAAAAATCATCAAAGCACAGCGGTGAATAAACATCAATGAACCGCTATGTAGTGATACAATCATTATATTATTAAATTACAAATGTGTATCTATCATGATATAGAAAAGGAACTACTATAGAACTAGACATATCAAGAAGTCTAAGCCCTAATAGTTATGTGGAATCATGTGGGCATCTTGACAGAATGTCTGCCATCACATTATCTGATCCACGAATAGCTCGCACAGAGAAATGAAAAGGTTGAAGAGCAATTGCATATCGAGTAGACCTCGAGCTCTTCAAATTCTTACTCTGTATAGCAGTAAGAGCTTTTTGGTCGGTTTCTACTATGAAATGTGCGCCTAGAAGGAATCTCTGTAGTTTGAGGATCGACCAAACCATAGCTAATAGCTCACGGTCTAAAACCGAATAATTCCTTTCTGCCGCATTAAGTTTTCTGGAAATATACATTACAGGATGCAGAGTTCCAGAGTACTCTTGCATTAGTGCCGCTCCAATCCCAGTGGATGAAGCGTCACTACGAAGAACGAATGTCTTATCTTTAGTAGGTAGCACTAAAATAGGTGGTGTTGAAAACAATGTTTTAATCTTATCCAGAGAGCATTGGCATTCCTGAGACCAGTGGACCACATTAGGCGAACCTTTCTTTAGAAGTGTTGAGAGAGAGAGGTGCCATGATAGAGGATAGATTCTGAATGAATCTGCCATAAAATTGAATAAGACCTAACAGACTTCTCACCTGTTTTTTAGTCTTAGGGATTGAGATGTTAAGTATCTTACTAGTATTATGGTCCTCTGTCTTTAGGAAACCATGACCAACTCGGTGGCCTAGGAAAGAAATTTCGCTAAAACCAATATAGGCTTTAGAGGGTTTCGCTGTCAGGTTGTGCTCACGCAAAGTAGACAGCAATTCATCTAACCCTGAATATTGATCTTCCCAAGTATCGCTGAAAAGACAGATGTCGTCTAGATATGCAATGACATCTGACCGATAAGATAGGATTCGGCGCATCATGCGTACGAACGTGGCTGGTGCGTTCATAAGACCGAAAGGCATAAAATTCCATTGGAACAAACCTCTAGGTGTTGAAAAAGCCGTGAGAGGTTTGGCGCGTTCAGATAAAGGAACTTGCCAATATCCTTTAGACAAATCAAGTTTAGTGAAAAAATGAGATTTGGAGAGTCCAGTAAGTAGCTCTTCCAGTAAAGGCATAGGTTCGGCATCGAACTTCGTTACTTGATTCAATTTTCGATAGTCAACGCAAAGACGTATGTTATTGTCTTTTTTACGCACAATAACCATCGGCGAAGAATATGCAGAGGTGGATGGTTCGATTATTTTCAAATCTATCATCTCATCCAACTCTTTCTCGAGCTGTGCTTGAAAATGTATAGGTATAGGATAAGGTCTAACCCTAATAGGAGTATGGTCAGTTAGAACAATGTCATGTTGAATGACATTCGTTTGTCCAGGGATGTCAGTGAGTACATCCTGAAATGTTTGCAACATAGTTGAAACTTGTCGCTGTTCTCCTAGAGACAAATCAGGAGAGACAGTAACGTTCTTCCATGATTCACTGGAATGAAGTGGGATCATTGGAAGAGGAAGATTTACATCTGAAAAACTTGTTTCCTCATCCTGTATCACGGACAGTGATGAGTAATGACCATGTTGTACTGGAGAATTGTCCGTTGCTTGGAAAATGGGTTGCAAATAATCCGGACGTTCATGGAATTCAGTAAGCATATTGATGTGGAAGGTTTTATGCTTCCCATCAATATCGACAATATAGTCGACATCGGAAATTTTCGATATTATATCGTACGGACCTTTCCAAGAAATAAGTAATCTGTTTTCCCTACAAGGTAGTAATACAAATGCTTTGTCACCAGGACAAAGTTGTCGTAAGCATCTCTTCTTATTGGCAAATTGCCTTGCCTTCTGTTTCGCAAATTCAGAAGAAGAAGTTGCTAATTTGCATGCTTCGATAATTTTTTGTCTCAACGCGATGACATATTCGTAGGATGACTTTGTGTCATCGTCAATATTGTCAGATGTTATGAGATCGTGAAGCAACGACATAGGGCCACGCGGACGCGCGCCAAAGACGAGTTCAAAGGGAGAAAATCCCGTATGTTCATTGGGTACCTCTCTGTAAGCGAAGAGGGCCGCAGGTAAAACTCTGTCCCAGTCTTGAGGATGATCCTCAGTTATCTTCCCCGTAAGTTTTTAAGTGTTCTATTAAGGCGTTCGACCATACCATTAGACATTGGATGGTAGATACTACTTAAAGATCTATCTATCTGCAGAGTAGACATTACTTGAGACATGGTATCTGATATTAGTTGGGTGCCATGGTCTGACAATATCTCTCCGGGGAACCCCAGACGAGAAAATATAAGCCAAAGAGCATCTGCAATATCAGCAGTAGTAATGCTCTTCAGAGGAATAGCCTCTGGCCAACGTGTGCACATATCAACACACGTCAAGATAAACTGATGTCCTCTGGCAGACTTGATCTTAAATGGACCAATAATGTCTATGGCCATTTTTTGAAACGGCCGAATAGGAATGTCCGCCGCCTGAATGGGTGCAGCATGCCGTGGACCTTTGGATTTAACTTCCTGACATACTTTACAAGATCGACAATAAATCCGTATGTCCTTGTTTACCAATGGCCAAAAGAAAGCCGCAAGGACTCTTGACTTAGTACGGGAAAAACCCATGTGTCCAGCACACTGAGAGTCGTGAGCGTGCTGCAAAATTTTAACTCTCAAATTCTTGGGAACCAGGATTTGAGAATGACTTGACGTAATGGAGTCTTGAACCATACGTACAAGTACGCCATTCTTCTTTGTAATCCACGATTTACGACTTGTGTCTTTATTCGGATCACCTTTAGTTGCAAGAATGAAGAATTTCTTCAGAGTGGGATCATCTTCTTGCTGTTTTATAAACGAGTCACGAGAAATTACCAAGGGATTATCTTGGTTATGCACTTCATTATCTTCAATAGATGAAGTTTGAGGCATATTAAGAGCCTGAGCTCTAGTGACTACAGCGTTAGCAATCTGCATGTTTTGCCTTTCCACGTGGGAAATTTGTTGCGGAGTGCATTCCTTGACTCCATGAATGCGACCGATGATGAGGTCAGCGATCGGATTCGGAAGAAGACATGCGTGTACATCTCCTGTAAAGAAAGGAGTAGCAATCCTAATGATAGCAGTAGAGTATTTCTCTAATGTGCCGCCAAATGTTACACATTTGACTACTTGTCCAGTGGCACGGGTAGGATCTACGAGTGACTGCCTAACACCAATTGTGGTGCATCCAGAATCAAATAGCACAGAGACTGGATTGTTATTCACTAAACCCTTATGTAAGACAAGAGAACCTCTTCCATCATGCGCGACTGATGCTGGAAGAGCAGGAAGAGGATGGCCACAGCTTAAAGTAGACACTGTGGTTGGCTCAAATAACGTTTTGCATTGGGGGCACTGAGATGCTCTCCCAAAATCAAAAGCGGCACATGCCATATTACTAGCATCATTATTATCTTTACTCTGTTTATAGGCTTCATGGGACTCTTGTTGTGCAGAGTTTGCCTGAAAATGTGGTTTATGTCTTTTGTTTTTGAGATCTACCTCGGTTATTATCACCTCTGTAGTTATTGTTACCTCTATTGTAACCCCTATTTGGGTTTGAGTCATAGTTCCCTTGGTTACCATTATCATATTCATTATAATGAGTATCTCTGTAATTATGATCTTGTTGACTCCAAGACGGATAACCCTGATAGTTTCTATAATTACTTCCTCTACGGAAATTCCTATAATTATGACCACCCCTGTGTCGAGAGCTATCAGGTCGTCTCCAGTTCTTTGAAGAAGAACCCTGAAATGATTGGTTACCTTGGTTTTGATAACTATTATGGTTACCTTTTTTATCAAATCTGTTTTGAGGTCCCTGAAATCTGTGTGAATAATTGGGATTGTATGGGGTTGCTGAAGCAACTGGCATACTCTCCTTAATCTTAGTGTTGCCAAAAGTCACGTCGGGGTGTGCAGTGACATATTGGGAACAATATTCCTCCATTTCTTTTAGAGATTTAGGTTTACGCTCATGTATAAATTCAAGGAAAGGTTTGTTCACACATGACATAATCTTATCTCTGAGCAACAAATCCATAAGTCCTTCATACGTTTTTTTCTGTTTTGGAAAGCTCAATCCAACGATCAACTGTGAGACGTGCCTTTGCAGTGAATTCTGAGAATTCTACACCCGTCTCAGGTACCATCGTTTTAAATAAAAGGCGATAGCCTTCCTCACTTAGCTGATATTTTTTTTTATCAAAGCCGCCCTAATGACATCATAATTATCCTTATCTGCTTCTCCTACAAGGCATAATCTAGTCAAAGATTCACCTTTCAAGTTTTCTGATAATTGATTAGCGTATTGTGATTTATCCACATTATGTGTACGACAAGAACGTTCAAATCTATCCAGCCAGAATGTAATATCGTCACTGGACTGATTGAACGGTGGAACCTTAACCTTGTAAGTAGAAGGTTTATCATTACCACTAGATGCCTGATTAACATTACTCATACTTGTCAATCTTAATTTCTCCAACTCAAATTCATGTTCTCTTATTGCTTTTTTTTCTTCAGCCTCTCTGTCTAATCTTTTTTGTTCAGCTTCCCTGTCTAATCTTTTTTGTTCAGCTTCCCTGTCTAATCTTTTTTGTTCAGCTTCACTGTCTAATCTTTTTTGTTCACCAGTCTTATCAAGGGCTTTCCCTTGTGTAATGAAGTATTCTAATGTAGCCATGATGTCTAACAATAATACTAATCACCTGAATCAATAATAATACCACAAGTTCTCAATGACTTGATTAATCAGTATACTATCCCAATATCTGTGGGTCACAAGCCTTTAATAAGGTCTTGTATAATAGTAATAATAATCAGGTACTGGTTTATACCATAATCCAAGTGCAGTGCACAGGCAATTGTGTCTTATGAAATATACCTATATAAAACATATGTCAACCAACAGAATACATAAAGTACAAATAGGACTGACAATACAAGAACGTTTGCAGAAATCAAAATAAATCAAATAGGGAAATCAATGAAAATAATCACTGAATCTGCAAAGAATAACAACACAAATGACGTCACAATATATGAATATAAATTGTGAATAGAACTGAAAGATAGAAAAGGTTAGACCAACAAATTACAAACAAATCAAAACAAAACTAAAGAACAAAGAAATATTACAAAAATAACAATAATTACAGACTTCACATGCTAACGACAAAAGAAGACAACAGTTTGTTCCGATGCAGCCAAATTTCTTCTCAAATCACAAGAAAAATGAGCAACTTATAGAAAACTGCCCACAACGGAACCACCTCCTATGACGTGGGATAATTCTGTTGTGAGGCTACGCCGCCCCAACCTTAAACACAACCCGCTGCCCAAATAGAAACTGAACATAACTATACAAAACTCCAATAATAACCATATGTAAGACATAAACTAATATATAAATTATTCTATGGTGAGAGTATCATGATTTAGTAAATGTAATACTATGCAAATATACAGCGCTCAGTCTTTACAGTAATGGCCCACAAGTATTAGTTTTTATGGAAAACAAACAAACTGCCCACTTTTATTCAATTAAACATTCTGCCTTTTATTAAATATTAAAAAGTCTCGAGATATAGGACAAAACAAGAGATCCATCGCGATGTAAAAATAGGACTCTCTTAGTTCCACTCACTCATACTGTCTTCCCTGTACAACGATTAGAGAAGGAATTGATCCAACGAGTTTCTGTGAAACACTATAATGTCTCAATCAGTAACAAAAATCGTCAACAACCGCTGACACTAAAACTAACTGTCCATATCCACCTGACAGGTCACGTGACGAATTGTTTACAAAGAGCAAACCAATACTGCAACGTTGAGTCGTACAACAGCCCACAGGGAAACGGTACCTGGTCATCGAGCGGTAATCCTGTTGACTTCTAGCGAACTTCTGCGAAGGAACTCAAAACACCAAAAGCTGTCCACCATTTGATAAAGTTTGCATAAAGTTTGAAACCGTTGGATTTTAAATCCCATTTAATGAGCGATAATGCCACCCTAAAAGATAGATATAAGATCTAGGATGGAAGCAAGACACCTCAATCATCAACAATCAGTTTGATAAGACTACTATGGTGTATTGTTTTTGCCTCCCACATTAGATGTTAATGGAATGTCAACATGGACCTAAAACGCAGCATGGAGGATGCGTGTAGACATGGATTCGAGTGTATCTAGATTGTGGCTGAATGATAAAAAGATAAACGGTTCGTGGGGGGGGTTATTTTTGTTGGGGAGGGAACTCAATGATATTCTTTTCTACAAAACTCTATGTATGGCTGGAAGTCATGAGATCAACTACACCAACGACATGTGTACCTTTTCAATAAGAGTTTACAATTGGATACTTACACCACTCGCGACAAGCAACAGAATAGTGACAAAATCACAGTTGCCCATAATAACACATCATACGTACAGTGGCGATAAATCGAGTCTTTGCAATAATGTTTCTAACTATAGGGGACAGCATTGGCTAGCAGTAAATAGATAAGGGGATAATTGGATATTTTTTCGGACTGTCAGTAAAGCCAAGCACTGCAGTAACGGCCTCATACATCGCCCAGTGACTGATAGCATCACTGACTTTCACTGAACCTGAGGCAAACGTCAGCAGCTTATAAATAATAATTTCAGGATAGCTGACTATAACCTAAAACACACTCGCTGTCATACGGCGAACGATTCGTACTTCAACATAATGTTCATCAGTTCAGGCAGATTCAAGATGCAATCTCTTGTTCCAGTGTATAATAATGGATTGACACCGCTTAGCAAAGCGTTGGCGATGTGTACCCACTTAGCTCGGACACTCATGTCGTAGCAGTGATCTCTGAGACTGATACTAAGCGAGTATATACGGGCATACCCTTTTCTCCTTTCTTTGAAAGTCACTACATGTATTTGGTCTTCCAAGATGACTTTCACTTTCACTCGTGGGAGCTGAGTCACTCACGTTTGGATGACAGAAAATGAATCTTTAAGTCCGACCCTAAAAGTAAGTCCATTCATAAAACCATTTCATTGCTCTGTAATTTGAAATCTAAGTAACAATTGACCTTGTCAATCTACAAGGAAACTAACAGTGCTCCCTGCTAGGAAATCGAAGTCGTTTTTCATCGCAGTCGTAAAAATAATATCTCTTAAGACAATAATTCAAACCTCGCAAACGTATCTAGAAGAAGGGTGGTCTGTCTGCGAATCGTGAGGAGGTTTCATCAAGAGTATATCCTTAGATTACCTGGAAAAACAGGAAAGTAAGAAACTACTACAACTACTGAGGGCTGATAAACTACTTGTAAACTTGCCATATCCTTGGCAATAAAACGACTAAACAACTGGTGGCTAAAGCCATTAACACGATAGGTTTAGCGACTATCACCTTCCCCTCAAATACTGAATCACTTTTTCCCCCGGCACAGGCCGACATGGAAAACACACAGTCCCTATCAGGACGAAGCCAAATCACACCACACTCTAGCGACACATCCGCCGAATAGCCTTTGACCTCTCTAGAGACAACAGAACATATAGTTCGACTTAGATATGTAAAGATATACATATATAAGACAGACTCGTCCTACTCAGACAAACAATACACATAAATTCAGGCCATAGATATTCTGAAGCAAGAACAATCTATTATTACCCAAACAACGAATAAATCGCAGTAAAATGATTATCTCGCGGGTTTTTTTGATCGTAAGAGCCGACACAACTTTCAAGGGAAGTAACTCAATAATGACTTTCCTTTCCCTTACAGACTAATTTTAACTTTCAAAATATTTGCGAAATAACAAGAAATTCCAATGTATAATATTGTAAGATATCAAAGACTGCACGTAAACACATGGACTCATTGGGGTTAAAACTGAGATATACTCAACTAAGAAGACTCCCAGATCCTCATATTCATCGCGCCAGTTTTATTAAAAGTAACATTTCTGTGAGAACAGCAAAGGCAACGGTTGTGTAATACAAGAAAATTCCTATTCTAATAAAGGGCATAAGCCTGGATAGGCATGAACAAAATGTGCCAGAAATCATCGCCAGACCAAAAACGTTACCTTGTATCTTAATCATTTTTCATTGAATATTGTGGGTAAGCTAACATATTTCTCTTCTCTATATA